>NQII01007891.1:19531-35535 GCA_002778355.1 Clitarchus hookeri | reverse complement strand
CCCCCCCCAAATGAGTGAGACATGTGTGAGGATCTGGAGTTTGCGGAGGAAAGAGACAGTTGAATCCCTGCACCGAGAGGCGGTGGTCAGGTGGGGGCTCGCCAGGAGCGCCACGCTGGGATGCGAAGTTAATTAGTCGTGCGATGCCAAGAGCGGGAGTCGTGTGGTGACCTCAACGAGGGGCACCACACTGGGACGTGGGAGGAAGAGCCTGTTGGAAGTCCGTGCCCAGAGGCGGTGGTCGGGTGGTGGCTCACCAGGTGCACTTTGCCGGGATGCGAAGTTAGTTAGTCATGCGATGCCGAGAGCGGGATACGAATAGTGGCCTCAATGAGGGGCGTCATGCCAAGAGGACAGATAAGTGTCGTGCCGAGAGGCAGCAGTCATGTGGGGGCTTGCGAGGAGCACCACGTCAGGACGCGGTAGGTGGACAGTTTAAGTGCAGCACCGAGAGGAGGTTGTCAGGGGCGGCATCGCCCAGAAGCACCACGCCAGGACATAGTAGGTGGACAGTTTAAGTGCCGCGCCAAGAGGAGGTTGTCGGGGGCGGCATCGCCCAGAAGCGCCATGCTGGGACGCAGTAGGTGGACAGTTTAAGTGCAGTGCCGAGAGGAGGTTGTCGGGGGCGGCGTCGCCCAGAAGCGCCACGCTGGAACGAGGGAGTCAGTTGTATCGTGAGGTCACCGGAAGCAGTCGTGTCATGGGTTCACCGAGGAGAGAACTCTGGAACAGCAGTCGTGAAGAGCTGTCATCGAGGCCGAGCTGAGGGCCTGTGTAGGGTCACCCAGCTGACCGGACCTCAACCTACAGCCAGAACAACCAGAACTGCAAATACAGCTAAGTACCAGCATCGTCGCTCAAGGGACGTTTCCCGATGCCTAGCATTCCCCCACGATGTCAGAAGCAGTTAGCGCGAGTGCTTTGATTCGCCCTTAGGGCCCCCAACTCGCAGGGTACCGTCTCGGAAATGTCTATGTTTGTATTTTTACTGCCCAATATAGACTTTAAAATTAAACACTGAGAAATCAAGTTATTATTTACCCCTATTCAACATCCAAGGCACCCATATTCTGCGCCAGGGAATGGTAACTCGTACCCTACGAACCATCCTGTATACCACAGGGGAAGGCTTATAACTTACGAGGAACAGTATCGCAGTGCAAGTGTTGATATGTGTTATTTTAAGCCAAATATAAACTTCGTAAACTGGAACACTGAGAGACGTTATTGTTTACCCCCTATTCAACAACCAAGGCGCCCGTAGTCTGCGCCAGAGAGGTAACTCGCACCCTACGAACCAACCTGTATACAACAGGTGGCGAGTAGCATAAAGGCAAGCATTAAGCATCAATGTACAATTTTGAGTTTATTTTACGATTGTCACTGATGAGACGATATTGACCCGACAGCTTTTTCGGTGACAAAAAATACAGACTAGCATATGCACTGGTAGACTCGTCAACAAATTCTTGCTCTTGTAAATCCTCCATATTTGAGGTGTCGCTACCCAATACGAGACTGGCGCAATGGGTTCATCATACATAATTTTCGACACAACTAGGACCTTTGCACAGTGCTCTAACTTAGTTGTTATAATATCGTTGTATTCTTCTTTGATTTTTTTCTATTTCCTTTTCAATAGATTCGTCATGCTAGATTTAGTGAACCTTTAGCATGTACAGCAGTTTATTCACCCATTTAACTGAATTTCAAACATTTGTTTGCCTCGTCGAAACACAATTGTGTTTGACCTAATAATTCCAGTCCAAAAATATTTTCATGAGAGAAGTTTTCCAATAGTCGAAACTGCACCTTTCAAGAAAAGTGCGCAATTTTTATCTTTACGGTTGCCAAAATATTTCAACGAATAAACCAACCATCAGCCAGCGATAAAACCACCGTTTCCCCTTCAGTTAACTCCTCAGTACCTGCAAGACTCCCACACATGATTTTAGTACAACATGTGTGGCCTATCAGTGACAGAAGCCCCTGAATCAATTAAGACCAAAAATTCTGAAATTCCAATTAACACACGAACAAACAATAAATTCCTATTTTGCACATTCACATTATTTGTGATATCAATACCAGCAGGTTTTTGTTCGTAACAGGCAGCGATACTGAATATTATCAGTCAGTGGCGTAGGCAGGAATTGCTTTGGGGGGGGAGGGGGATCCCTCATTGACATAACTGTATCAGTAAAATGAGTTTTTCATGCCAAGACTATGTGATGTCAATGCAATCTTAATTATATGATTTTTAAATAATCGTAAAATGTATTTTACTTATAACAATATTTGTTATAACAAAGTAAAATATTTATATAGTTTTATTTTTAAGGTCCTTTTTTTTTATTTCTAACTTATTACTACAAATTTAACAGTATGAAGGTTTTGTCCAACAACTAAAAATGTAACAGTATCTTATGAAGATTTTGTCCAATAACTGCAACTATTTTAACAGACTTTTTGTAAAGAAGCTACAAATCTTTCCAATATTCACACTAAAATACACTGGTAATATTTTCATGCCAACAAATTCAGAACAGAGTATTTTATAAAAAAAGGTAAAAATTTTCTGAGCAAATTAAATATAAATGTGATGAGCATGAATGTGCCCTAAGAAGCGATAGAAAGTGTTAAATCCTGACATGTTGTCCAACATCTCACTCTAGGAAATGATGACTTCCAAGCGTTACCATGCTAAATAGGCCGAGTGCCCATCAGCCTGAACGTGGTTGATTACAAGAAACTGCACTCAATTATATTTGTGAAGTGATCCTGCACTTTGTATTGTTAATGTTAATTTTTTTTAATCTCAAACATTAGAATACATTTATTGATTATGGATATTATTAGTATTAATGGGAGTTTGACAACAGTTACCTTTCAAGTACGAACTGCCAACAGTTATGCTTGGCAATTAAAAAATGTATATATGTTTCTTTGGTAATGTTTAGTAAACTAGCAAACAATAACCTTCATTCACTATTTCCCTAAATTATTTTTTCTCTTTGTTTTCAATGTGGTATTTAGGTAATGATTTCACCCCACCCATATACGATGCTGGTACAGAGGTTACACGGCATCAGGGAATAAAACAGTGTCTGCGACCTCCCCCTCTCTCCTTTTTAGTAAAATAAAACAATTTTGATTATTTTTTAAATATATATTCATAAATTGTTTTAATTTGAAAAAGTTATTGGTAGTGGCTTTTACATACTTTATATATACAGAAATGCCAAAGAATTTAGGATTTCCACTTGGAAGTGGATTGAGGTTCTTATTTAAGAGGGACGCAGGTAAGATAGAACCTTTCAGGCGAGCATGTTCCCTACTTTATGTTTCAGAAAATCTACTTACCTATCTTTTTCTTCCTGATTTGTGAACCTCCATATAAGCACACTCTCCAATGTCACAATTAAACACAAATGGCTGTAAAGTAAATGTTGAATTCAACACACTACTTTCTGGCTTGGCTTGGTTCACGAGACTAAACTAGATGAAGATGAGTTTGTTTGCTCTTTAGTGAGCATATAAAAGTTGTGGCAATCACTGTGATATTTTGTGTGCATGGTAGGGCAGGAAGACATAAACCAGTTTCTTGGAAAAAAAAATACCGTACATCCCTCGCCCGTGGTGGTGGCAAGAGTGGGAGTGAGAGTAGATATGCAGGTCCTGTTGTCGACTGCGAGACCCATGAGGTGGCAAGAGTGGGAATGAGAGTAGGTATGCAGGTCCTGTTGTCGACTGCGAGACCCATAAGGTGACAAGAGTGGGAGGAGTAGGTATGCAAGTCCTGTTGACGACTGTGAGACCCATGAGGTGGCAAGAGTGGGAGTGAGAGTAGGTATGCAGGTCCTGTTGCCGACTGCGAGACCTACGAGGTGGCAAGAGTGGGAGTGAGAGTAGGTATGCAGGTCCTGTTGTCGACTGCGAGACCCATAAGGTGACAAGAGTGGGAGGAGTAGGTATGCAAGTCCTGTTGACGACTGTGAGACCCATGAGGTGGCAAGAGTGGGAGTGAGAGTAGGTATGCAGGCCATGTTGCCGACTGCGAGACCCATAAGGTGACAAGAGTGGGAGGAGTAGGTATGCAAGTCCTGTTGACGACTGCGAGACCCATGAGGTGGCAAGAGTGGTAGTGAGAGTAGGTATTCAGGTCCTGTTGCCGACTGCGAGACCCATGATGTGGATAGATACATGTAATAACGGGCTATGGGATGTGTCTAAAGAAAGGGGCATCAATGATTAACTGCAGCTTATTTTTATTATTAGACACGGATAGTTTTCTATTGATCTATAGTTATGATTACTATTTCAACTAGTTTATTGAAATTTATATAAGAGAGAATGAAATTAATAAATAACTATTGGAACAGATGTAAATAAAATTATAGAATTTCGCTTTTCGCTAATTTTTTGAACAACGTGATCCTCAGACTCCACATACATTCGAAACTACCACTTTAGCTATGCCTACTAAAAAAAAGGTACGAAACTCTTATTAGGGAGGGTGCCAGCACCTCAAAATTACTGGGGTTATTCTTGAAGTTCTTAAACACATGTGCGAAGACACCCACAGTAACACCCGCTGCACCTTCCTTCCGCACGGTACACATCGCATGTGTTGCCGCAGCGAATCGATGGAATCCTCTGCATTATACATAACTCCGACGTCGTTCTACGCAGCTTGCAGCGACTCCTTTGCTCAAAGGCTACAACCATGAAGTCTTACTGGACTTACATCTGTCGAAAGCATTTCGGGGTGTGAGCGATTGCATTTGTAAGAAACACCCCACACTTCACCTTGCACAACTCCTTCACAAACCACTCAGAATAAAGACCAGTTCAACTTGCTCACACTGACAGTAGCAGAGTGGCGCAGCCTTCTGTTTGCATGCAACGGATAGACTCCTAAAGAATAAAGCAGGCACTTTGTCATTTTGTCCATTCATTATAATGCTGTGACAAACTATCTATATCCTTCCTCCTTAAATATTGGAATAAACACTCGCAACCGTCAGGATGCGGTGCAATTCAACTGGTAAACAAATATGTTAAATAAGGGATGAAGAGCATTTGGCGAATCCCGGACTTGCCCAATACACTTGCTGTACTCCAGGTATCTCGACGACGTTCCCAGCTTGCACTCGTTGCGGCGACGAGAACATAAAGTTATGTCGTGTACTTCGTCTGAAAAGCTTAATCTCATGAGTTACAAAAACTGTAAATTCTTCTTTCATACAAATTATAAATTTCTGGTAAAATCGTTGTCGCAGTATAAACTGATGATAATGTGTAAATGCTAATAATCTTTGTAAAGATAATATTTTGATAATTTATCTTAAAATTTATTAGTTATATTATAACTAAGTTTACCGCTGAGAAGTCATTTACTGTTTCTTCCACATCAATAACTTGTTTATGTTTATGCAAAATAGTACTGTTGTAGTGTTTAGACCATTCAGTAATTATGATGTTTGCAAATAATGAAACAGTGGAGGGATATAATAGTATGTATTAAGTTCTCTAAATGGGCCAATGCCTCCTTGTAAATATGTATTGCGTCAGGTCGACATATTCAAAAGTAGACAAAGAATAAACAACATTACTAGCATGTATGTGGATGAGATTGAGATCTAGGCAAGATCAGCTTTACATCGATGACAGGAAGTACCAAAACTGCAGTAGCGCACAAAATATAACAAGTGATGAATAGCGATTCGCTCGGTCTCCTTATAAATTTACACAGGCATCGCTGTAAATGTGCATAGCCACAGAACTATTTGACAAAAAACTTTATATAAATATTCATCGGTTGGTATTTAAAGTGAGGAAGGGGTGGTTCTGGACCCTATGTACCCCCCCCCCTACCTTTTTTTGGTTATGACCCTGCGCAGCACACATTAATATGGCCCTACTATCGTGCACCGCACCATTAGAACTTCACCGATGAACTAGAGCGCAAATTGAAGTACACAGCGATAAGTAAAGTATTTATTTAAATTTCGGCATGACAGCAAGACAATTTCTCTACAAAACATAAACTGACTGAAAAATCTTTAACTCTTCTTTGGCCAAATTAAATCGATTAGTCACCACAATATGATGCCAAGCTTAGTTCATCCAGTTTAAATGTAAGGTCATGTTAGTTACTCCAATTGAAGGTATATTTGATCGAATAATATGTTTATTCACGGCAAAAAAGTATTTTGTTGGCTAGACAAAAGGTGAAACGCAAAAAAAAATATATATATTAATACAGTATTTAACAAAATACGATCTCTGAGTGAGGAAATATCTTTATAGATAAGCAAACTTCAACGGTGAACCGAATGTTTGCATTAGTCGGTTCTACATAGCAGTTAAGATAACCATCCGCAGATCAGTGTCACGGGATAGAAGCCACGTCGAAAGAATATACATAGCTGTCTCGCTCGCGTTCCTCAAACTTTTACAATTACACTAAATCTTATTTGCAATTAAAGTTGTGCATACTTCTCAACTGAACAATAATTTTTAAATCCCCGTTAAAAAAGTACGAACAGATAAGTGTGACACTGTCAATTCTTCAGTACTTTGTTGATGGTGTAGTGTGAACCAGTAGTATTATTGTGTGCACATACATTTCATTTTTATAACTAGAATGTTTCAACGTAAGGTTATTTATTAAAAATGCTAGTAAGTATTATTAGTATTTTTTTTTAATACTATCGAATTTGTTATAATAATGTACTTGCTTGATAAAGAGGAGGAATTGGGTATGTGTGTGTAAAATATTTCTGAATAATCCAGAACGGAAATAGGTACGCTTAAATTGTTATTAAAATTAGACCCTTATTAACTGATTTTTTTCTAAACGATTTTGGTAAGTAGATTAAATCAAACTTTTTAGTGTGTTTCAAAAACTATAAATTTTTCTTTCTTACAAAATTTAAAATCGCAGTTTTTGACAATTATAGTAGTGTCTGTGCTATATTGTGATTTGTCGTGTTCGTTATGCAGTAGGGTGCAGCACTCCATTGTAAGCGACTATACATATGCGTTAACACGTATCGCAGTAGCGAAACAGTCTCCAGCCTAGGAGGGGGCATGCCTTTAGGTACCCCTTTAGAAATGTTAGTTTCTATAAGAAATTTCACTTTGATACTATTAAAACAAATTACACGCTACACAAAAGTATAGAACCCAGAAACGAAGATGTAGGCTTAGGCAAGACGTTTCAGTAAAACCGTGCAAAAATGAAACTGGGAATCGGGGACTCTCCAAGGGACGTTTTGTGATTGGGAGCGTGTGGTCCAGGAGGAAACGCACCATCGTCCACAATGCGGCTCTGTCGTGCCTGCATTAACACAGCACGTGCATGCATCAACGTCAGATGCAGAGCTCGTGGATTGGGCAGCGTCTCGTACGCCGTCGTCACGCCTGCGTTGAGGACGGCAGCCGTCGCTTTGAGCGACTCTCGTGAGCCACAAGCTGATACGTCAATGGAGTGTAACTACCCGAGTGTACACACGCAGTGCAGTAATCCCTGTAAACAATACTGGCATCCTTTGATAAATATATGGATGGCAATGTACAGCTTACTCCCACTCGTGTGGTTGTTATGCCACTGCACTCTAAATTCAAATCAGGGGAAAACCACTTATTCGCAGTGAAACTCAACTACTGGAATCAGTGAAAATTGCTCCACTTACAATCAGTGGAAAACCACAGGTTCTTTCAATGAAACAATTTCACTGATTGAATTAGTTGCGTGAAACAATTTCACTGATTGAATTAGTTGCGTGAAACAATTTCACTGATTGAATTAGTTGCGTGAAACAATTTCACTTATCGAATAAGAGACGACTAACTGCATGCGGCGAATTAAACATTGTTTTTATTGACTTTAGCCAAATAATTACTAGAAATAAACATATTTACTATGGTCATTGTTCACCATAATTTAGAAAAAGTAAATCTTTTTACAGGAGTTTAGGGTTGAACCCACGCCATCGCCACCCCGATTTTAGCCCATTACCTTATCAAGTGAGCTAACAAGTCAACTTTGATTACAATTGGGAAAATATGCGCATTATACACTTTATCGAAAGAACAGCTAAAATTTGCATGCCATTTTTTTCGTTTTTATTTTAATTGTTAACATAAGCATTATTAAAAGAAATAGTACACATGAGTGTACTCATGGCATAAAAAGGGATTGAAAGACTGAATGTTCATGTTACCTCGTAAAATGGTATTATGAAAGACAAAATTCGCATTTGATACAAGTAATATGCTTATGGCTACTTTGGCACAGGCATCAGGCAACCGGACACGGATTAGTCCGCCATATTGGTTGACGTCACTGGCGCGGTCCCTGGCCATGTTGGTCGGAGCCGTCCGCCATATTGGTAGGCGTCGCAGCCAGAGCTCAATGCCATGTTGGATGTTCGTCCCCCTCCTCCAGCCGATAACTACTAACCAAAGAATTAAGTTTAATAAAAATATATAATAAAAATTATTCTAATAACAATTATTTCAATAAATAACATTTTAATAATAAAATTATTATAATAAAAATTATATAATATTGAAAAGTATCGGGCCTACAACTTGGATTATTAATAATTATATCGGTTCAGAGTGTAGCTGCAGATCATATTTTCATGTTTCAAATTTTTCCATTAATATCATGGAATATTTAAAAAAAAAAATGCAATAGAGTAATAATGCTAATACTTGTAACCCTAAAAATTAGTCTAATAAAATTTTTTAATCATTATTATTCCAATAAAAATTATTTTAATACATAACGTTTTAATAAAAAAATTATTCCAATAAAAAAATTTTAAAAATTTACACCCACACAACTACCCATCCCCTCGCCAAACATCAACACCCGTACCCTCATCACACACCACCCACCATTCCCTTCCCCTAACTCACCACCCTACCCCTATTCCTAACTCCTACCACCTCCCCCTTCCAACCAAAACCCACTCCCCCTCCACAACCTACCACCCCTTCAAACCACCATGTCCCTGTTCTGCCCTTCCCCAATCCACATGCCCCTCTCACCCTCCTCCTACCCAACCACCTTTCCGCTAACCACATCCACTCATAACCCCTGTCTAACAACTGCGAAGAAATCATAAAAATCTATAAAAATTCCCCCCCCCTTCCCAAACACTCCGACTACATTTATATTTCTTTCGCGAATCATCCAAATCGGTCCTAGCACATTTCCCAATAACAATATTAATTTTTTTGGGATATTACACAAACCATATATTTATTCAATATCTCATAACCATTTATTATTTATTTAAGGCATACCCTCAATCACGTAAACTTCATAAATTACTCCGGAAAATATATTTGTTTATAAAAATTTATAGTAAATATTTATTTGCTTGCCTTTTAAGTACATTTTAAGAAAAGCGATGTATCATAGGGCTCGTATTTTCAGTTGGATCTGTATCTTAAATCAGAGTATGTCCACATTTTCACAAGTCAGGTTGTAAGCAAGCGAATATTTATTGGCATATGCGAATATAATTTGCACTATCTTAGGGCCATATTCGTGAAATTTTGTTTGAAAGTTTTATTTCTAGCTTAAGGAAAATATGCATGTATAAGCCATACCGCTATTTTTTCACACAGAGATTAGCTAAGTTAAATATAATAATTACGTCATATTGCTATTTTATCATACTTATGGTTAAAAAAATTAATACCTGTTTTGCTATTTCTTTAAATTTATTAAAATATATTACTACAAAATTATTCATGTTCGTCTGCGTAAAGTCTGCATCCTTGTAAACATAACCTTTAGTTCCAATTCATTAAACACGAAACCAACAGTTCTGGCACTTGTGCTCTTCATTCAGTCGTGCAGTAAGCTTGAAGGCAAAGTCCTTGCAGCAGAAGCGACACCAATATACCACTGAAAGTTGTGCAGATAATGCACTAGCGGAGCCAGATGGTTCGGCTGGCATCACGCTGGAACGATCAGGAACCAGGGTAGTGGATGTCTTCGTGGAAAGAGATGTTGCTCCTGGTGATGAGGTGTCAGGTTTTTCGTTCATATTGGTCGTAGCCGATTTTGGTAGAGGAGCCATATGATCGAAGTCACCATCCGTCACATCGCCGACGGAGGCCGCAAGAACTCTTTGTTGCAGAACCGACACAGAAGCATCGTCGAGGCCTATAGTGTTTTACTTTGCATGACCTTGCATGTTTGCAGTAAGTATCACTGCGGTAGAAAAACGACAGACACCGTAACCAAAGATATTTAATGTGGTTGGGATTGTTCGTACATCCACGAAATTTATGGTGCCGTACAGTGAGCTAATGAGAAAATACCTTGTCGCAGTAGCTGCAGGGATAGGTTTTCTCTAGTGGTGGCGATACAGCCATCAACCCGAACTCTGCCGAATACAGGGCAGCCAAAGAACTGGATGGACGGCTGAAGTAACAGATGCTGCAATAAGAAATGGGGCTGTCAGTTCGTCTGAAGTTCCAGACGACTACGTCGAAAACTGCGAAGACGTCTCAACTGAAGTAGTCGATGGCGCTGTCGATGTCATGTCTGAACATGTCGGTGATGGTGCTGCTGAAGGAACTCGATAATGCTTCTGCTGGACCCACGACCGACCACTCCGTAATATTTATTCCAGATACCATCACCTACTGCGACGATCTGACTCTCACGAAGGCCTCTATCAAACTAAGCTAAAATTGACCCAGATACCTGTATATTTGCCGAAGACGTCATTGAAATATTGAGGTGTATCGTGGTAGGCGAAGGCACGTTCACTGGTACACCTGGTTATAAGTTGACGAGTGCAGCATTCGTTCTCGCCGTAGGCATTGGCAATGAGGAGGGCATAGGAACAAAACGATGTTACTGTTGTCAATCGCCCCCACATGGTGGAGTTTAATTCTCGTGTTATCGGGCTGGTATGTATATTAGTGGAATGTGACAGCAATGCTCGGGCTGCTTAAACAATTCCAGGAACTCGTGATGTGAATTGTGATAGGCTAGGCGATTTGTCTCTGTATTTAGCGGTGCAGGTATTTTTTCATATAAATTTCCAGTATTATTTTATTTTTATGCGCACAGATTTTCTTCACAGAGAGATTACGGTTCAGGATTAGGCCGACTCGATGTTACATTCTCGGCTTCATGTATTTATTTAATAGAATTTGTTTTTCATTCTCCTGTTTATTTGCTGACACTTTTCTTTCTCGCCTAGGGTGCTAATATTTAATATGTATATTTTGCTGATTTTTTAAATATTGAAATTCCCGTGGATGGAATATTTGGAGGGTTTCTTCATAATTTTGTGTAATTTCATGTCGCATGTGTACTTGGAGGTCTTATACACAAAACTTTCTTTGCTTAATTGTGTTACCTTTATATCGGAATATTTAATATTTCTTCTTGAAGTTGATGTATATTTATTGTTCGCATTCTCTTCGAAATCTTGTCTGCTATGGTATTTTAGGCCTCTCACTTTAAAACATTTCTCATATTATTATTTTTTTACTGTTTCCTTTTCAGATTACCTACTTGAATAAGGTGCAACATTTCATCGACTTGTATGTTGAGCTACACCGGGAGTGGATGGATCAGATGATGTTCGGACTACGAAGAGGGGAGCATCGTGAGAAGAAATTTTCTAAAAGCAGCAATGTTCGGCGACATGAGGTTAACTGTAATCAGAATGTGGAGCATGTTACCTTTGCATGTGAAAAATACAAATCGCAGTTTGGTCGGCGAAATTTAAACCTGAAAAGGTATCTCTGTACCGGTCCACCTTCACTGCCTGCTAAGCGCTATCTGCCAACATTGCATCGGAGTTGTACTGGCATGGTAACTTCCGCGACACATCTGGAGAATCATCGAAAAATAAAACTTCAGCTGTGAATGCTGTGGGTAGTGCGTTTATTCCTTCCATGCAGGTACTACAACAAGACATTCGCAAATGCTAATGAAGCGCGAAGGAATGCAAATAACACATGCATAAAGAGTTCCATCTGCATGTCATATCGATATGAGAAGAGCTCTATAAAGTTTACTCGTGCCGATAGTTTAAAAAGGCATCTGAAACAGTCTGAACGCGCTGCACCATCCTATGACGCCAGCCTAGTGATTCATCCTTCCTATTTGTACTCTAGAGCAAAGGCTGGTCCCAATGCAACTTCGACCCACTAATCAGAAGCTACACCTACCAATTAACCCGACCATGCATCGCAACCAAAGAAAGTAAGCTGTGAGACGAAGATGAATCTAACTGGATTTTTCCCTGAAAGAATCAGCATTGAGGGTTCTTTTGAAAAAGTATGTTGCACCAAATCTGATAACTTTGACCAAACCTGTTTGTTCATTTCTAATCTGTTGAAATAAAATGTAATAAACCAACTTACTGAGGAGGTGGGAAAATATAGAGCCACGAAATAAAATATATGGTTGAAATGTAGCTACAGTAAGCCAGATGTATGCAATAAGAAAGCACTCAAGACATCGAACTTACCTGTGTATAATACAGATGACATTGAAGCCAGTGTTGAAAACAGCATAAATAAATTATGCCGCCAAAACAAATAAATTACAGTGAATGGCTGTGGCTGGACATTCGATTTGGTGGATCATCTGTGGCTGAGAACAAATGGGGTCGGTCCACACAAAACATAAAAAATATATTGGAATCTCCATCATCGATGTCGATTACGTGGATTAAAATATATACACAATTCGCTGTATTACAATTTACATACGGTTTTCACAAAGTGTATGTATGCAAGGGGTCCTAGGCATGTGAGAGGCCTACGGATCGGTGATAGTTATGACTTTATGGAAACTAGAGTTCTGGGAAAAAGTTTATATCTGAGTTGCTGCAACCTCTACCATCGGGGCGATTGACAACAGTAACACCGTTTTGTTTCTTTACCCCTCCTCATTTTAATAAATTAAACAAATTAACAAAACATATATTTTAATATTTTAACCCTTAGTCTTTTATTCTCTATTATAAACTGATTTTGATAAAATAGCAATATGACGTAAACATTATTTTTAATTTAGCATGTATATATATGTGTATAAATAGCAGTAGGGTTTATACATGCATACTTTCCTTAAGCTAGAAATAAAGCTTTCGAACTAAATTTCACGAATCTGGCCCTAAGAGATCGCAAATCATATTCGCATATGCCAATAAATGTTCGCTTGCTTACAACCTGACTTGTGAAAATGTGGACATACTCTGATTTAAGTTACAGACTCGACTGAAAATGACACATAGCTTGTCTTAAAATGTACTTAAAATGCAAACAACCAAAAATGTACAATGAATTTTTGTAAACATATTAACACAATGGTTATAAAATAATGAAAATATATATGGCATGTGTTATACACAAAAAAAAATTAAATATTGAAATGAGAAAATATGCTTGGAACGATTTGGATGATTCGCGTAAGAAATTTAAATGGGTGTGGGGATGCGAATTTTCTCTATTTTTATAACTAGTGGGCAAGGGGAGTGTGGGTTCAAAAATTACCTTGATCCTCGATTTTTAGAATTTTGTTGGCCATCAGCGAGGGAGGGGCTTTTGGTCAGGGAGTGGGTGTGATTANGGGGGGGGGGGGCAGAGGGTTGACGTATGTGTGAGGGGAAGGGATGGACATGTTAACTAGGGAATTTGTTGAGGAGGTGTGGGTAGTGCAGCATGGTGAGAGGTTGGGTTTAGGTGGATTATGAGGGGATGGGCGGTGGTGTGGTTGTTAATTTTTTATTGAAACTATTTTAAAAAAAAATTATGAAACTAATTTATAGGGTTACAGGTAGCGGCAACATTACTACCTTGCATTTTTTTTAATTACGTGAAATCAGTTTAAAAAGTAGAAAAATTGAGTTATTATCTGCAGCGACACTCTAAACAGATATCATTATTAAAAATCCAAGGTGGCGAGCCGATAATTTTTAAATTTTTATAATTTTATCGGGATAATTTATTTATTAAAATATTATGTATTAAAATATTTTTTTTAGAATAACTATATCTGCCCGTGGCTCCGCGGGCACATAATAATTGTTTAGGATTTTTTAAAATAAAGTTGAATTTTACTTAGTGTTAATATTTTATAATCTATACATATTATAAAACTCAACGTCTCGGTGAATTAAATAGTAAAATCACTTATTAGTATCTCTTTGTTATAGATAGATAAATGCTACCGCGGATTTTTTTTGAAGGTCTTTTTATTCTACACATTTCATTACTACATGATATTGTTCCATCTTTATCGGTTTAGAGAGCGTATTGCAAGAGAGCGCGCTGGCGGCAAACTTTTTTCCGACTTGATTAACTACTATCGTTTGTAAATTTTTTGAGATATGTGCTCGCTATTAAAAGTAGCCAATAATACCTTTCAGCCCTCTACCTATTTCTGTGCAAGAAATTACGTCCATCTGTTGCTCCGTTGTGACGTTGCATTGTTATTCCGTTTGTGTACTTTTTAATTTTCCAATAAGAGTTTCTCTGAGGGAATGAGATATTTTCTCGGGATAAAAAGTAGCCTATGTCACTTCCCGGCTTTCCAACTATCTCTGTGCAAAAAATCACGTCAATCCATTGCTCCGTTGCGACGAGAAAGGACAAACAAGCAAACAAACACACTTTCGCATTTATAATATTAGTTCGGATTAATATTAAACATTTCTATTAAACTAATTTCTAGTGTAAAGTATTGTCGGCGTGAGGAGGCGGGACGAACATCCATCAAGGGATGTAGCCCTGGCTGTGACGCCTAACAATATGGCGGACGACTCCGACCAACATGGCCAGCGGCCGCGTCTGTGACGTCAGCAAAGATGACGTACGAATCCGGATCCAGGTGCCTGATGCCTGTGCCAAAGTCACCATAAGCTTATCACTGATACACGTTATTTAATATGATAAACGTTGTTGAACTGATTCATCAGTCAAAAAACAAATCACTGTTAAACACTGAATAAAATTGTTGATGACTCAATGGAAAATGACACGCAATCATAAGTAAAGGGAAACTGGCATTTTTTCAATAATTCAATAGTTAAATTGACTGAAGCAACTGATGAATCAGTCAGGTACTGTTAACTGATGTAAATAGTGGAATTCTCGCCGATTCATATTAAGATTGTAATTCATCGCATAAAGAAATATTTTTGAAGTTATACTTCTTTTGGCGCGTTGGGGGTAAAAGTTTAGTGTGCAACGGAATTTGCGTACGCACGGTGTAACGAAATTTAACGGTGAACGCGGTAGGGGTATGACCCAACGCGCATGCGCGTATCGTCTAGCTATATACAAACGCAAGGCACACAACATAGCACGTAGTTATATTTTAAACCGACAGAAAATCAGTTCATGTAATAAGCAAATTGAAAAATATTTCATTTATATTAATAATTCATTGTGAATATATATATATATCTTATTAATTAATTTATTCTTACACTGTGCCGTGAAAAATTTGTAAGTAACAAAAATTATATAATAAAATTTTTTAAGTTTTTTAAATTATTTGACGTTAATTTTTTGTAAGTATTATTTTATTTAGTTATATTTCTTTTATAGCTTTGATGGTAGTTTAATTATGATCTTTAATCAAACCTTTATTAATTGTATTTAATGTCTTTCTTCCATCATTTTACCGTTTTTCCTTCTTACGTAAATTACTTGCATACATAATAAAATGTTATTTGAGTCACGCCAAAGAAGTATAACTGGTAACGCGTGTACGCTAGTACGCACGGCCATTTTTTCATAATGGCGCTAGGGGGAAGTGGAGGTAAGTAGCTGCAGCGTGTGTTATTGCAGGACCTGCTGGTGACGCTATCCACTCTGCTGCGAGGCTCCATCTACGAGAAGCTGCGCTGGACCTTCAAGCTGTACGACATCAACGGCGACGGCTGCATCACCCGCTCCGAGCTCGGCGAGGTCGTCCTCGCCATCCACGAGCTGAT
>NQII01007891.1:3653-19408 GCA_002778355.1 Clitarchus hookeri | reverse complement strand
CCCCACCTTCGACCTACGTGTTAAATAACTGTAAGATATTTGTAGGTATTAACATTTTGGGTAAAAATTCTCATGTATATTCTAAAAGCATAAATATTTTATATTGCTCTGAAATTTTATCGTGTTATCATTGAACATGTCATGAAACCACAAAACGAAGTGAAATCTAGTAGAAAATTATTTTTGGTATCAGCCTTTTTAATCTTGTGGGCTATTAGAGAAATTATACTGTAAATGGTAGTCAAGTAATACATATTTCAAAAATGTGCAAAACAACGTCCTATGCGCCGGCGATGCGTAACATAAAATACATCTGTAATCCAGGTTGTGGTGGAATTTCCGTAAATAGAAGATGGCGTGGACCCATATGCCCATGACCCGTGTGAAAGCCGTGGTGGCGTAGTTGTTAGACTAATCGCCTCCCAGCTGGGCGAACTGGGTTCGATTCCCGGTGGGGCCGCCACCGGACTTTAGCATGTGGAAATCGTCCCTGACAATGCCGCTGATCGGCGGGTTTTCTCGCAGATCTCCCGTATCCACCGCCCTTTCATTCTGCCGCTGCTCCATACTCACCTCTTTTCAGCCTCATCGGCTCTCAAGACCTCAATGTTAAGAGTTGGCCAAAGATCTCCACTTCTCCCCCCCCCCCTTTTTTTCACTCCAAAAAAACCGGAAGGTCACAAATTAATGCCTTAGGTCAAGTCTTGCAATCACGTGATTTTCGTACAAGCAGTGCAGACAGCTCGATGATATTGGCATTAACTATTCAGGTCAAAAAGGTGTAGAAATGCCACTATCAGATCAGACAAGAGGTAGACTGGGCGCTGGTGCCTTGCAGTGTACCTACAGTAACGGTCATAATATTCGTTCATTTGCAACGAGTCCACGTCCGTGGACAAGTGACTGAACGATGGGACGTCGTTATGACGTGTAGTAAAAAGAGTGTAGAGTGCGTGCCCGAGGTGCGCAGTAGCCAATCTCCGTGTCCTAACATTAGTCTATGCCCCGAGCCGCTGATGTGCTGGGAGCTGGCGAGCACAGAGCAAGTAAAGTAGAGAGATCATGTATTGCGCCGAGCTCTTACTTTGAGCTGCAAAATATATATTTCCAACATAACATTTCTCAAAGTACATCAGTACGATGAAAAGTTATGGATTCAAATAATGGCTACCTTGATGAGACAATCCATATTTTTCGAGGTAAACTTTGTCTAGGCAACGACTTTTGTTTTAAGTTTTTTCCTACCGTTCATCGAGTTGGAAACTGGAATACATTATTTTGGGGGTTGACCGCCAATACTTTCTTCAATATTAGGCATTGATGACTGGCGGATCCTCATTTTCTCACGCACTTTTTTTTTAAACGTCCTTTTTACGAACTAAATCGAAAATCAACGATCTCGTATCGGTAAACATAAGAGGGCAGTCACAAAGCCTCAAGAGGAACTGGGCAGTAACTATGCAACTATCGAGTGAAGTTACAAAATTGTCGCTGTGTAATTTGCTATATATTAAAAGTGAAATTATATTTCTAGCCACCTCGCAGTTATAAACTCAACAAAGGTATTTTGTTAATAATTTTTAAACATTAATAAGTTTGCATTTTATTTTCGGTGTTGACAACACAGCTGTGATCTGAGAAAATAGTGGCTGGAAAAATTAGAGTCGTTCGGGCGTCCTGCTCTTTCTACTACTTCTGCTCTTTCCCTGCTCTTTTCTTGCTCTTTTTGACATGCTGTCGGGGCGTCAGGACCACTGCTCTGTCTCTCTCAGAGAACACGCTCTTTCTGCTCCTGCTTCTGTAGAAGAGCGGAAGAGCAGCGAAATCAGAGCAGAAGAAAAGGCGCCAGGTATATTTATTTGTTTAGTTTACGGCACCATTTTGACATTTGTCTTGGATTTTCGGTCATGTAGTTCTATATATTCACTGTAGCGAGAGGTCTTGCGCGGCATTTAATTGGTAATTAAAATAATGATATTCCGTTCATCCTTGAAGCCAACTACTACCAAAAATACGATATTTTAGTGTGAGAACATTTATCTAGTTTTCAGTGCGGTTTAAGTTGAGTATTTTTCTTATCGTAACATCCAATAATCACTGCTGCGCCGAAAAAAACATGTCTCCATAAACAGTCGCAGATAAAAGCCACACTCTGTTGAAAGTAAAAATGACAGCTAAACTGTAATGTCGTGATCAGCGGGTTGGTAAATAAAACATTTGCGTGTCTTTTGGCGTTCGGGTGGAAGCACAAAAGAGCAATGCCCTTTCTGCACTTTCTCGCTCTCTTTCTGCTCGCAGGTTGCTCTCGAGAGCAAAACAAGAGCAGGACGCCCGAACGAACCTCTAGTGTCACCGTCCTGCTGTGGGTTAGTTATGCTCAGGTTAGGAACAAAACCAGTTTTCTTGTGGGGGAGTTTGGCATAGGGAAAATTTCCGCCGCTATGTTCGCAGTGCTCCAAAGAAGTCACTTGTAATAAAAGTTTTAAGCAACGTGAATAATAAAAAGCAAAAGTTTACTTAATTATAATCCATTCGCGTTTACTTGACACATTTCTGAAGCCCTGCTAAAGTTCTGCTTTCAGTCTATTCCTCCGCCTCATGCAAACAACGCGTAACAAAGTCTAGAAAATTACACGAAAGGGACTACGCACCGCATTCATGCGCGCACACTTTAATAAGATTTTGTTAAAGAACTATTTCTTAGCTGGCATTACCAACACATATATTTTCTCTCATATTCATATTAATTATATTTGAAATGTTATAATTTATACGAAAAATATATATAAAATTCCATATTAACTTAAAATAAGGTAGTTTTATGTTATTTTATGTTAACATAAGTATAAAAGGCTTGTGATATTTAACGTTATTATGAAACAACCAAACGCGTCACACATGGGGTGATTTTTCAAAGGTTCGAATCAAAAAGTGTAAACAAACCGCGAGTAGACTATACGAAGTTATTTTACATTTGATTTATGTCTATTGCAATTATTTTGTTTTGTTAACGTAGAAAAAAAACCCTTTACACATGCGACCTTACCTAGTGGACGAAAAATTTTAGTTGCCAAACTAAAAGCATTGAGCTTCCCAACCAGAGTAGAATAAACCTTCTTCCTGCTGATGAGCCGAGCTGGCACCGTGCGAGGACACCCAGCGGACACAAGGCCGAATTGCTCATTTACAAGGACAAAAATGAAAAATTTCGTTGCTTTAAAATAAAACAAAACATTTGGTATTAGGTAGTAGAATAGTATAAAGACAGAACCGCAATAAAAAAGGTTCGAGGAAGCAACACAATAGCCAGTGCTGGCGCTCTTTGCCTCACTGTTTCTCGCACGGCAAGCGTGAGCCAGTTGCGCCCATAACTTTGACGTAGTAACTACGCATGTGTGTGTGTTCTGTGTCCGAAAAAAGTGAAGTTTAAAACATGGAAGGTGATGCGTCGTGTGTGCTTTTCTTATTATTATTGGTTTTTGTCCATTGTTTCAATAAATCAGGTAGTTATATCGATTTGAAAAAAGACATATTTTGTACGAAAAAAAAATAGATATAATTTAGTTTAGAGACTTTTCACAAAAAGTTCCACATAGTTCCATTACATGTTACAATTCCTAAGTGACAACAACTCATAATAATTACAAAAAATCAAAAAACCGGTCCCCTTCACTGCCCGTTTATCAAATAAAGCTGTTTATTTCCAGGTAGTCGCGCTCACCCTACTCTGCAGGAGAGAAAGTTTCATAGAAATTAACTGTTTTTAGTGTTAAGAGACGCTCATTTTTTTTTAAATTTTCGTCATTAAAATGTAATGAACGATTAGTACAGTACATAGTGGACCAAATAGACAAGCAAAACTTTACCAATAATTCAATTTACGCTGATTCCAACATAATATTATGTACCATGGTGTCTCAGAAGGGAAAGAAGGAAACAAGAAAATCTACTGGAAAAATCACACTCCGTCTTCGACAAGATATTGTCGTCCAATTTCGTTTAAATTAAAAAAATAGAATGACGAGAACACTAAAGAGGGGTATAACAACATTGAGAAGCAAATAAATCAATTGACACCTACATTCATTGTTTTGGGAAACAGAACAATCCATTTCAAGCACATTATGATTTGCACAATGCTAGATGGCAAAACGATAAATTTTTTAACTGAAACAAAAAGCACACAAGCTTGTGACGTTTGCAAAGCAACACCCGTCTTAATGAATGATTTTCAAAATGTTAAAAGGAGAGCAGTTGACACGAATACATGCCGATTTGGTCTTTCTATCTTGCATGCTCATCTGAGATGCTACGAATATTTACTACATATATCTTATAAATTATAACTAAAGCAATGGCAAGTTAGAGGCAAAGAAGCTCAAGAATTGGCTAAAGAAAGGAAGAAAACTATCTGCAACGATTTTTTCAAAGAAATGGGGGTTGTTGTCTACAAACCAAAACAAGGAGGAGGTAATAGTAATGATGGAAACACGGATAGAAAGTGTTTCAAAAACCCTGAGCAAGTACCCCGAACAACAGGAATCTCACAAACGTTGATTGGACGATTTTCAAATATTTTATGTTCAATTTCATGTGGGCCATTATATGAATGAAGAAAACTTTGCGACATATTGCTATGCTACATCTGAAATGGCTGTAAATTTTTATGGTTGGTACAGAATGAGTACAGGTGTACATAAGATTTTGATCCACGGAGCTGATATAAAAAAATATATTCCGTTACCCGTGCGACAACTATCGGAAGAGATAATAGAAGCCAAACACAAAAACTATAAAAAGTTAAGACAGTCTCACTCAAGAAAGACGTCTCGAATAAATACAAATACAGACATTTTCCACTGGATGTTTATATCTTCAGATACTATAATTACAAGCAAAAGGAAAACACCCAAGAAAACAAAAGAGGTTTTCAATGATGTCGTAGTTGGGATGTTGCGGGAGCCTACATTTCTCAGCGGAGTTGAGGACCATGTGAACGAAGATGAGGATGAATCTGATGAACACGAGGATAATATTTAGAGCATATGATTTAAATTAATATACCCCTATTGTATTCATGTTAATAAAAAAACAAAAAAAAAATATTTTTCTTGTTTTTTTTTAGGGGCAGTGAAATCCCTTAAAAACCTTAAAAGGTTTTTTTTTGTAAACATTGTCATCAAAAAGTTCAAGTTTAAACTTCGCCAAGTCAAATAGTCATATAAAACATAAATATGATTTTTGTCCTCGTAAATGAGCAATCCGGCCTTATGTGCGGCGAAGAGAGCAGCCACGGGGTGCTGTCACAACTTACAAACACATACACTAGAACCACAGGCCATAGAACCACACAAGGCTGAACATTCTGACGTAAACCAGTTCTGTGTTATGTGATTATTATGTACGACAGTTCTTAGATGTGTGTTTCTTGTGTTTGGTAGTTCCTAAGCGTGTGTTTCTTTTGCACTGCCGTTCTAATATCTGTGTTTCGGCGGTATGATCGTTCTAAGTTGCGGATTTCGGTTCTACGGCGTTTGTAACGTGTGTGGTTCTGCAATACGTGGTTCTGAAATGTGTTTCTTTTGTACGATCGTTGTTACATCTGCGTTTCAGCTGTATGATCGTTCTTAGTTATGGATTTCGGTTCTACGACGTTTCTAACGTATGTGATTCTGCAAAACGTGGTTCTAAAATGTGTGTTTCTTTTGTACGATCGTTCTAACATCTGTGGTTTTGTTGTATGATCGTTCTAGATTGTGAATTTCGGTTGTACAACATTTCTAACATATGTGTTTCTGCAATATGTATTCCTAAATTGTTTATTTTGCAAGATGGTTCTGACATCTGTGGTTCTGTTGTATGAAAGTGCTAAAGTATGAATTTCGGTTGTAGGGTGTTTCTTACATATGTTCTTCTTCAACATGTGGTTCTAAATTGCGTGTTTCCGCCATGCAATAGTTCTAACATCTGTGCTTCTTTCGTATGACTGTTCTAACACCTGTGTTTCTTTGGTGTGACTGTTCGGTTTAAAGTGTTTATAACGAGTATTGGTTGTTAGTTGTGTGTCTCTGTTGTATGACTGTTCTAGGATGTGAAATTTCTAAATTATGTGGTCTCGNGAGTATTGGTTGTTAGTTGTGTGTCTCTGTTGTATGACTGTTCTAGGATGTGAAATTTCTAAATTATGTGGTCTCGTATGTTTATTCTGTTATCTGACAGTCCTAGACTGTGTGTCTGTATTGTACGCGTGGTCGCGGCAGCTACATGCGGTGCGGTGCTCCGCCCCCTGGGGCACGGCGTGCCGACCGCACAGACACTGATTGTCGGCTCCACAACTGCTGCCACCTTGTCGCGGTCACGTGACAGCGCGGGGCGACGCCGCCGCGGTAATTACACTGCCCGCCGCACGCCCTGCCTTCACACTACCACACTGCGATACGGCGATATATCGATCACGAAACTTTACTTCTGGAATATCGCAACTGCGATGTGGTCCAGCAGTGAAGAGATATACATCGCATGTTCCGATGTTAGAGATATGCAATGTCACAGTAAAGTAAGCACTTTTTAAAGTCCTCTCATTTGGAATAATAGTCAATAAAAATATTTTATTTTAGCCTTTGACGTTAACTTCCGAGTACGGTAAAATATACACACTGTGTTTATTATTAACATGGCAATATTTATTTAAAAAGGTTGTTAAAGGGAAAAAAATTGGCTTAAAGTATAAAGTAACTAGGGCCTCAAAAGTGCTCACTTCACCGTGAAAAGCCTATAGTGATATGCAATATTTCCGATATCAACATGACCAAACTATGTTTACGACATATCGCCGTCGATTTACAATACTCTCTGGGAGCGATGTACCGCATCGTTACCGATACGGCCAACATGCTTCAAAACGACATTGAAATGTGAATATAGCACAGCTCTACTCACAGCCTCCCGCACAGCGCCTTCTTAACAACGTGTGTCGGTGTTACATATTATGCGTGATGCAGTTGCTAGGAGACTCGTGCGAGGCTGCTTCCGTAAAGGAACAACAATCGTGCGCTTGTTCCGCCATTTTGCATGGAAATACAAGGTAGAGATTGCGTAGCATGTAAAGAAACTTGGCAACCCTAACCTCATTTTGCGTAGTTTAACGTCGATGTACTTAATATATACATAGTTTAAAAACACTTCAAACTACAACAGTACATACGTCTTGTAGATACACAGCAACTGTAATGAAGGGCGTCGTTGAAGATGTTTTAGCTTCTATCCTAGCTGACGGCACGTTCCCGCCAACAGTTCGCGCCAACATGTTGGCAGCGCACGGAGAATTGTAGACCACACGCAGAGTAAGCGTGAGATAGACCGGCAGTGGCACGACGTAGGAGCTACACCGATGCGCCTACAGCCAGGATTTGGAACAAATTCCTTGAGTATTTTGCGCATTGTAGAAGCAACATTACACAAGCCTGCAAAATTTAGGCCATGAAATTTTTTTTCAAAATTTGTGATATCCGATGATGTTTTAGGGACGCTGATTGCTAAACTGACCTCAGTTTTTCTCTATCACGTACCAATTTGTTGCAATCCGCCTTTGTACTGTGCGCCTATTTACTGTTGCTAAATTATTCGCGGATATATTATTGAACAAAACAAATTTATAAATCGATATTTTATTAAAATATGTCTAATTGCTTTGATTTACTCATTAGTTGCATTTATAGCCATATAGTAAGTTTTCCTCTTGGTCATGAAGAAGCGTGTTTGGATTTTCTGCTTGTGCGCAGTGCTTGGATTGTCGCTCTGAAGACAGCAACAGAAGTAAACATGAAAGTATTTTAGACCTTTATTTTTTCCAAAATGAGTAGGTATGAAGTACAGAAGTCCTTTAAAGATGAGAAATGTGCAGCTTACATTAGTCAGTTACACAACCTCATTGCGTGATATGAGAATTTGAGTAGGCAGCCATTTCCGAATTCAGCATGCTAAAATGTATATAAAAGAGGTAAAAGTATCAAAAAAGTGTTTTCATCGCAGGCATGTGAATTCGACTTGTGTGTGTCTGTGCGCCTAACCCCACCGGCACAGCATGCAAATCGTGTATGGTTGCGGGCTCGAGTCCTAGTTGCAACACCGGTGTTATTGCCTGGTACCCAGATAACTGGTCCATGGATATCGCGATATTCTCGAACGTCGTCGGTAGGTCGGTAGGGCGGAATCTCTCGTCGGCAATGAAGACTTCAGAGATGGAGCACACTGCTCGGACAAGCGGCAATGGGGAAGGAATCGGCCGACGGCGTGCAAGAAGGAACCATCCCAGCATTCGCCTAGAGTGAACGCGGAAAACTATGGCAACCGAACTCAAGCTAGCCGGACCGGGAGTTCAACCCGAGTCATGCCGAATGCGAGTTCAGTGGTTTGCCACTTCAGCACCTCGCTCAGTATTTGAATGTCGTATTTAGTTTCTTTTTCCGGGCCATCACGTCCTCTCTAAAGGCCATGGGGGAAAAATTAAAAGGGCCTGGTTAAAGAAAGGCCTATCTCACACATTCCTTGAAATTAGATTTATAAGAAAACTGATAGCTTACGCCATCTATTGTGTACATGTATAAGTTTGCCGTTGTGGTCAGGCCTCAAGGAACAGCAGGTGAACACACACTCTCTCTCTCCCTTTGTGCTACAAAGGTAGGGTGTATTTTTCTCTGATGTGGGATGGACCCTTCTTCCACCAAGCCCTTCAATTACAACTGCTGCGGACATAATCGGAACATGCAGGTTCTCCCGATGTTAGACCATTTCCCGCAAGGAACACGTGCGCCTAAAGCGCGCGTGACAGCTCCGTATAATTAAAGGTCTTACAGTATATTCGCTTACCGGCAGCTGTTGTTGCAAAGGCCATCTTCGGAACTAGGCTATGCAATGAAGAGTGGCGATGCGTGGTCTTTGTAAGGCGAGATATGCCTCGTGGTGAATGCATGCAACTCTGACAGATTAAACAAGTATACAGAAGTGAAATGGCATATCGCTTCGTTTATTGTGGGCTTGCTTATTTGCTGGTTGGTTGCTCAAGCCTCTGGGTACGAGCCTTGTGTCTGATTGGCTACTGCGTGCTGCCAAAGGTACCCTGTTGCCTGAACTGTTGGCTAGCAAGTAAGTTGCTAGGTGCTTATTGGCGAACAGCGTTCCGATATGTTGCTGGCCAGTGACATCACTTTGCTGGCACGTGCCACTGTAGATCGAGGTACAAGCAACTTGACTTCTGAATTCTAAAGTATTGTTACAAATCGCGTAGGGCGCACACGAGTTCGTAAGGGATGGAGATGTTAACAAAAAATAAATAAATTTAAATTCATAGTTTATTTACAATATTATAAAACTACACACAGCTATTATTAACAACATCAATCTGCATAACCGTACTATTAACACTTCTTATTCCTGTCTCTGAGCGTAATATTTATGCCAGTCTCACTTATTATAAAGTAGTTGTCAACGTCTTTAAACTAGCCACACTCACTTAATCCTCACTTCTTGGTTACACACATACGACCAAAACGTCCATTGCCATATTTCTACACAATTCCAAATGTCTGCAACTCATGCATAAGAACCCACTTCCCTTCAGTCCAGTCTGTGAGTCTCACTCGCCACTCTCCTGATGCACCGAGTACATACTCTCGTTAAAGAGGCACACTAAAGCTCTAATAGCTGAGTTGACCTGCCTCAGAAGATTTTAGCGTATCTGGTATCGCCAGGTGGGGAGTGCGACTAAGACCATAAATTTCACGCAACGAATACCCTTGTAATGTAATCGTCCAAGTAAGGGAGTAACATCAACCCCGATAGCAATATCGTGGCCCTTATCAGTAATATAGCAACTCACTTTGCGACACTGCCTACCCTCCTTTTGTTACCGGCGACAGTAGTTAGAAATGAGTGGTTCTGCACTACCTGGATGCTGGATGGGAACAAGAGACAGGTCACGGCCATCTTGGATGACGTCACGAGGCAACTTCCTGCTCTGTTATTCCTCGCCAGCAATGGCCATATTGGATTTCCCTCCCGCCCTGGCATTCCTTGCCAAAAGCGCTTGGTCCCTATTTCATGCTCTTGTATTCCGTGCAAATAGTTTTCCATCTTGCCTTAAGAATGTTCGAGTCCATTGCCCCATCATGCAACTTCTCTCATCATGCTCTGTTATTCCGCTTTGGTTTTCTCATATTCTGTCTGGTATCCTTAAACTTGGCGTCCTGGCAGGGACGAGTATCATGCTCTTCTACCTCGGTTTTCTCATACTTATAAGCATACTTGCCAGTAATTTCCGAACCGTTTAAGATACAGCTACCAAATTCATAACATAGACAACACCCTGACTAATAAAATGACCGCGGGGTAAAGTATGCCATAAGCATACATTTAAGCATATTTGGGTGTAATTTCCTAACCATTTAACACATAGTTACCAAATTCGTAACATAGACATTACCCCGACAAAGAAAAGGATCATAGGGTCAAGCATGCTCTAAGCGCACTTATAAGCATAGTTGGCGATAATTTCTGAACCGTTTAAGATGTAATCACCAAATTCGTAACATAGACATCGCTCCCAAGAAGGAAAATGACCACATGGACAAATATGCCCTAAGCACACTTATAAGCATAGTTGGCTGCAATTTCCGAACCATTTAAGATACAGTGACCAAATTCAAAACATAGGCATCACCTCCGACAACGAAAAAGCTTGCAAGTGTCAAACATGCCCTAAACACACTTATAAAAAACCCGATGGAGTAACAACCCATAATAGTGATATCAGTGTTGCTATCACACCAAGAAGTTAAGTAAAACCTAGTATGCACACCGATATGAGAAAGAACGAATGATCAAAATTACCAACCTCAAAAATGACCACAATATGTCAAGTGCGATAAGCATTATGCAACATGTAAAGACCGTTTTCCTTTGCTTGTCACAAACCAACATATGTTTAAAAAAAACCAGTTGTGCAAAAGAGACGCCACTGCTACGCGCTGATGCAAACATATACATAAAAAATTATAAAAGCAAAAAGTTAAAAGCATTTAACAATCAATTTATATTGCGTGAGCATCATGTGATGTACATTACGTAAGTGGGGAAAAAAAGAATACTTTTGCGAAGCCGAGAAGCACAGGTGCAATAAGGTCAACACTGCTACAAACTGATGCGAACAGATATAAAAACAAAACATGAAGAAAAAATAGTTATAAACACTTATCAACCAGCACAATTAAATATTACACAAGCATCGAGAGCTATATGCTGTGTGTTAAACGGTACTATACAATACGAGAATGTCCTGGCCAGTACAACAGAATAGCAAACGACTTCCTTACAAACCGACTGAAACGAAACGATCACATTCAGTGTACAGCTAACACACACATCACTAGCAGCAGAACACATCCGACCTGGCCGACTTCGCATGATCAACTAACATCATGAGAATCTGTAAGGCAGCAAACCAGCAGCGCGGTCACCATGCAGGTCTGGACAAGAGAACGGATGAGACAGAACACTAGCCGAAAGAGAGTCGCGTCTGGCTCCAGTGTCAGACCAGTGGAGTCACACGTGCACTTCCCTTTTGAAAATAATTCTGTTAGACAGTGCAAACTAACGATTTATCATGTTTTAAATACTATATATATATATATATATATATACTTATTTGAATAAATATCATCTATATTACCAGAACTGTAAGCACACATGAAACAACACACATTAAAACCATTAGTGACACAAGAGAGATGGCACTGCTATGCACTGAGACAAACAAACTAAAAAAATTAATTACAATAGCAAACATTTATCCACATTTAACAACAAATGCAAACTGCATGAGCATCTTGCACAGCAGGTTATGCTAGGCGAAGAAATTTCCGTTGTGAAGTGCCGGAACAATAAGGTTAACACTGATTTAAACTGATGCAGTTTGATATTAAATTTAATGAAAAATTATAAGCACTATCAAACCAATCTAATAACATATTACACATACATGTCCCTTTACAAGAGGAATTCAATCATACAGTACAAGATAACAATTTATTTTGTTTGAAAACACCAAATGTAAATATTAGCAAGTTTGTTAAATTTCCGCTACGAATAAACTGGTGTCGGTAGAGGATATCGCTTCTGTCCAACCTACTTACTTTCAGGTCTATAAAACAAAGCATTTCGTACCACCACACATTACTCACAACTTCTTTCTCTCGTCGATAAGTCCTTGTAAAAAACGACGTGATGCTGTTTTTGTGGAAAAAAAATAACAGCTATTATGGCAAACTGAAAGATTACATCACTTGCAGCACTCGACAAAGATACCGAGCTTACATACCTGCCTAAAGAGTTCCTTCTCGCATATGCTCTACATGAAATTAAATCCATATACAAACACCTACCTGTCTATCTGCAACAAGACAAAGAGATTCTTGGATGTATCCCATGCCTACAATGTTTTCAAGGTAGTGCAACCATTACAGACACACCACATACCAGAAGCTGGTGTAAGACACGTTGGGAGCGAGCAGCAGCAGCAAAATAAAATACAACAAGGCATCTCCATAAATGAAAGATGAACGACTGTAAAGAAGTTGAGATGTTTAATTGACAACTTTGCAGGTTATACTGCAATTGACTTGATAAAATAACATATTTCAGTTCAGCAACCATGCTGACGTTTGTACCACACAGCCAGCAGTCATCTACCGAGGCAACACGAGTGGTACAACGCAAATACGCATATAGTGTGAACAGTGTAAGAGAAAATATCATGTAAAACCAGATTTAATTTCGTTGGCGAGTGTTGTGGCGGAAAGCAGACCATTACTACAACATTCATTTACTATGATCGTGTACTCTGCT
Organism: Clitarchus hookeri; assembly: GCA_002778355.1. Taxonomy (NCBI): domain Eukaryota; kingdom Metazoa; phylum Arthropoda; class Insecta; order Phasmatodea; family Phasmatidae; genus Clitarchus; species Clitarchus hookeri. The sequence continues at coordinate 6,508 of NQII01007891.1, read as the reverse complement.
ACAATATGAATATAGAATCAATGGTTGAAGACTTACCATCTGTAACATCGTCGACAACGTCAACAGCAATGGTGCCTGAAGATTCGCTACAAGTATTACGATATCGATGTTACTACTGTGTAAAAACTTTTAGTACAAGTTGTAATTCCCAGCGACATGAAAGATGCCATTGCATGTTCAGCCCAGCATACAAGACGTTCGACTCTGAGAACTGCGATGCTGCGTTTATCTGCACTGATGTCCTGTATAAACATAACAAGAAGTGCAAAATCAATGTTTGTTGTTTATCGGGAAGCCTGTGCATGTATTGCGGCAAGACATTCAGTAACCGCACCAGTGCCAAATGTCATATAGATCGTAACTGTTCATTTGTCATCGTCTACAAGACCTACCCATGTGATAACTGTTGTGCGGTATATGCAAATAAGTGTGGCATGAATGCTCACAGGAGGAATTGTTCCGCCAAAGCAGTCACCATAAACGTCGCTCTAGTTTTCCCTATAAATTTGAGCCCTAAAATGATGCCATGAGAAAGGTCTGGCAAAACCCAAAAGGGAAACGTCCAGGAAAATCTACCTATTTTGAAATGTAGGTTAACTGCCATGTTGCTACTAACGATGTCACAGTTAGTCAGACAAACACTTCTCGGACATACACATGACACGCCCTTTGGATACGATCTTCGAATCCAAGAGGTGTTTCAAAAAATTATTACTCAAGACACAATGGGTAGCTCGAGTGACAACCAAGGCTGAAAAATTTCTCTTTCCACGGGTGATTAACACCGTACACCTTCTAATTGTACGCGGGACTTTAACTTTTGCCCGACTGGAAAACCCAAGCCAATTTCCAGTCGATCCTCGTTAGTTCTACGCAGGTGCCCGAGCTCGCCGCAACGAAAACTCTTTCTTTCGGACATTGTACGCCTGCTATGCTGACAATCCTCTGTTACGTGTCGCTGAACAGTACAATTACTGCACCGCCTAAAAAAAGCCACGCTGCTCGACACTCTGTATATGGGAACTTTGACCGAACGGCGTTGAGTAACAGTGGCGGCCGACTTGCAGGGCAGGTGGAAAACACGCACCATACTCGCTAGAGGCTACAAGACAACCTTGCACTTCCACAGGTAACTGACGTGGCTCACGAGAATTCCGTGTGGCTGTAACCAATATGCACCGGGCACGCACGTGCGGAGCCAAATTATCTATGATAACACTGACCAGTTCGCGTTCACTCATTTGTTATCACAAAGCATGCGGGTGAAATGCGCAAATAGAATCTACAAATTCATACATCGTCTCGCCCGGCCTTTGGTATCTGTAAATATAGTCATATTCACAATTACGCTTGACAAGGAGGGAGGTAGGGAGCAAAGCCTATATCACTCTGTGTTTGAAGCCCACTAAAATACCGCCATCCAAGGACATGATTTATTCGCGGATTTATTGTAATATAAATTCCTCACGCGTAATTGCTATGACTTTCAAAATAGTATCCTCGAAACTCAGACATGGATTATGCTCACTGCAGTAAAGAAATATAAAAAAACTGATGGGTTAAAGGAATGTCAAGGTTTTGCAACACTACAAAGAACACCTTATATACTTTAAGTGGACCATTGGTGACACTCACCGGGACCGCGTGCTGAGAGGGTAACGCCATCAGACCTTGTTGACATCACAATTATTTGACTACAATGAATTACTTGAGCAATTAGAAACCAGGACAGCTCTTTGAGACCGGTAAAACCTCCGTTCAATAAAAATACAACATTAAAAATTACTATTAAAAACTATTTTTTAAAAGATTAAGACATCGGAGGAGGCAGTTAATCTACCCGTCAAGCTCCAACAGTATAAAAAAAAAACAAAATTAAAAACATAAACACGAAAGCCCAACGCGAGAGTCATGGATACCAAATTTACCTTGAAAATATTTAACTCTTGGGCAGCGATCAATACAATACAAGACACGTATAAATATGGAAACACACAAACAAGTGGTTTAAGTTAAACCGAAACAAAATTTACACAGGCAACCGAAACAACAATTTTGAAAAGACCCTAGCATTACTGCCTACCCAAGACGAACACAACTATGCCACACAAAATACAAAAACAATTAAATCAGCCCAACTAACACACGACACTGTTATCCACGACTCGCCGTTTAGTTTGCGCTAATGCTCGGCGGCTCAGGCGACCACACTAACACCAAATTAAAGGCAGTCCCATCGCGGCTTCACGTCCTGCAGGACAATACGCGCGGCAGTCATGTCATTGTAGAAACTCTTCAGGCGACATGGTCCGGCGACGATAGGGCGTAGAATAGAAGGAGCGCCAGCTGTGCAACCACATCAATAAACTATCTGAATCGTATCAAAAATTATGACGCACGAGCGAAGGGGAAATCGAGGGAGGGGGAACAGAGTTGGAAAGAGGAGGGGATCCGAGCCGAGCAAAGAGTATACTACCGCGTCGAGTTGAAAAAAGGAAAATGTCTTGCGCGACGGGCGTTAGCGTCGCAGTTGCAAACAAGAAATGTTATTACCAGTGCTCTACTTAAAGTAGAAATAAACTCTTGATTCGAGATCACAATTAACGAGCTGTATACTCTGTGTTAGGCTATAGTAATGTGAACCAATCATCACCTAGACTAATGATATGGTTTACGAATCAGTTCCTCATAGCGAAGATCATTGTCCACTGAGCCCTGCAATGTGCAGTACCAGACAAAAATAACCTTCATTTACATTATGTCCACAGTTTGTGTACCCTGGGTCGGAATGGATTAACCCGTACAGTCCAAGCGTCCATAATCCACTACATATCGCACATGAAGAATATTTATGG
>NQII01007890.1:66721-83497 GCA_002778355.1 Clitarchus hookeri | reverse complement strand
GTATGTATGCTCTCACGTAGCATACATAAGCGTAGGAGTTACCATGCCAAGACCTGAAGCTGAGTGCTGGAATGCGGCCACTACGCCGCGAGTGGGTGATGATCATTGCATTATTCCGCCAGCTTGGTGCTATTATATTTGCGACGCACTTGCCAATAAATGAAATGATTTGATTAACCAATAATGTGTTTAACCGTTTTATGATGGTAAACTTAAAACCCTAGATATTATTCGGAATTTTAGCGTGTTTTTTTTTTTGTTTCATGAACGTAGGATAGGTGATATACCAAGTGTGGTATAGAATTATTTTATTCAATAATATAGCCATGGTTTATTAAAAATTTAATTTCTGATAATTTACCCTTGATTTAAATACTGTCCAACGTGAATTCGTTCGCAAATACGGACGTCGTCCTCCCGGTAGGTGGAGTACCTAACGTTGGTTTCGTCAGTTCAGTGACACAGGGTGCCTTTGCAAAGGCAAAAGTTCCGGGCGGCCGAGTGTGTCAGAACAGAATGTGCAACGGATTCAAAAAGCGTTCGATCGCAGTCCGAGAAAATCAACTCGAAAAGTTAGCCGGGAAATGCAAATATCTCAATTGACGGTGTGGACAGTGTTGCGAAAGCTATTGATGTACAAACCATGCAGGTTACAGCTCGTACAGGCTCTAACCGAAAGGGATAAAGAACTGAAACGTGATTTCTGCGCGTTCGTTCTTGCCCAGAACGAGGTAGACGATGCCTTCATGTCTAAGCTAGTGTTTAGCGATGAAACGACGTTCAATACAAATGGTAAGGTGAGTCGGCACAACATGCTGATATGGGGTCAGGAGCCTCCACATGATACCACCGAACACGAGCGCGCTTCTCCCAAAGTGAACGCGTTTTGCGCTGTATCCAAAAACACTGTTTTGGGCCTTTTTTTTCGTGAGCCCACTATTACTGGAATCCTTAATTTGGACATGCTTACAGAGTGGGTGTTTCCTCAGTTAAAATAGATGGTGGGGGACTTCATTTTCCAGCAGGATGGTGTGCCACCCCATTGGCACCTGGCTGTTCGCGGATACCTGAACAAGACCATGTCGCAACGTTGGATTGGTCGAGGAGCAGCTGGTGACCAGGCTCTTCATCACTGGCCCCCAAGAAGCCCGGATCTTACCCCGTGCGATTTTTTTCTATGGGGATACATAAAGGATCAAGTGTTTCGTCCACCATTGCCGGCTAACATTGACGACATCAAAACGAGAATTATGCATGCCATCCAAATCGTAACACCGGACATACTTACAATAGTGTGGAACGAGTCTGATTATCTTGTAGATGTCGTTCGGGCTGCTCGTGGTGGTCACACTGAACTTTTATGAAGATAAGGTAAACAAACTTCACAGTTCCACGGTTCATTTGATTGGTCAACCAAGGTTGTAGGTTGTTTGATTTTGTTATTATAGACCTTCAAAGTTGGGATATTCTTTTATACTCACCCTGTATTAAGTCAATATTTGGTATTTTCTCTATAATGTTTATAGGCATAATATTTTACATTGGAATTTGAGGTTTCATTAGCCTGATATGATTACTTTTGTAATGCTAGTTATTTCTCTTACCTGTATGTGTATGTCAATTTCCTGTAGTGATGTTCTTGGTTGTGATTATGAAGAACAGACTTTATATTTCCCGTTGCAGTTTTTGAATGTAATTTAGCTGCACCATCAAAACTGCAGATAAATACAAATGCAATCAAGAAAGTAAGTTTATCTTGGAAATCGCTAGTGTGAGACGCTCACTTGAATGTTTTTGATGCATTTGAATCCTGAGACCCGCGCCTAGCATTCCAAAACGGTAATCATATCAGGCTAATGAAACCTCAAATTCCAAAGTAAAATATTACAATACCAATTTGTTCATTAAATAAAATAAAATAAAATAAATGTACACCATACTTGGTACAGTAGCTTTTGAATGAAATGAGAAATACGGAAATAAAAGTCATTTCTGAACTTAATGCCCATCTTATGAATCTAAATTAAATATAGTATAACGTAAATGTTTTTTACTAATCTATCTGTAGCATTTCGTTTTGATTGTTTTATTGTTATACCACATTTCCAATTGGAAAATAACAATTTATTTTANCTCTATCTGTAGCATTTCGTTTTGATTGTTTTATTGTTATACCACATTTCCAATTGGAAAATAACAATTTATTTTACTTGCATGTCCATAAGGAACCATTGAAATTCCACATCTCATTCCTTTTCAAAAATTTTATAAATAATTGATTTCTGATAAAGATTAATTGGTGGTGTGTTTAATATTTTTATGATACCGGTGCAGCAATAATTAAATTTGGGGCATAAATATAATAAACAAGATGCAATTTATAATTTTCGTATCTAGTTTTTCTAAGATTGTAAAAAAATTATTTTGAACTAATTTTATTAACTTTCTAATTTAAGAATAATAATCTCCAGAATACTTCCCAAGGAAATGTTTCAAAAAAAGTAGCGCAACATTTAATTCTTAATACTTTACTTTTTTACTATTTAATATAAAATATAAATCTTGTTTTTCTTAACAGTTAACTGTTCATTGAACTTTTAATAGTTGTCAACCCATTATTTTGGATAAATGCTTTTCCTTAAACTAAATATAAACATTTTTCTATTCTTATGAAGTATTTTAATTGATTACAATTATATAATTTTAAAATTCTGTAACATTTTTTTTTTTTTTTTTTTNTAAGTTAATAAAAAATTTTATTTTCCTTTAAAGAGAACATTTTAGAATTAATTATTTCTTGTTTTGATATCTATGGTGATAAATAAATATTTGCTCAATTTCAACATGTAGTATTCTTTATTCTTGTAAATTTGAATTTTTATTTACATGTTGGTCATGTCGTGTATTATATATTTATATATATTAAAGTGTGTATATATACGAACTTTTAATATGATTAATTCGATAACAACGATAAACTTTATTATGCAAATGTGAAATTAACTTATACCCCTCAAAGTTGCACTTTTCCATTATTAAATAAAGATTTTTCAACCAAAAAATGAAAATTAATCATGCTAGAGCCCACGTATTATAGAACTGACAAAATATGCGGTCTAAATTTTTTAGTCCTACAGCTGAAATATTGTAGTTTTAACTAATTATTATAACATATTTATATAAAATAAATATAAACTGAAGAACAAAGAAAAATTATGAGTATAAAAAACTCAAATAATAAAAATAAAGTATAACGTTTCTATTTTGCATTGAGATGGTATGTTTTTCGTCTCGTGTTCAAGAGCTCCAATTCCCTATATAAAAAAATATGTCTCGTTACGTATTTTCGTCTGCACGTTATTAAATTCAGCTGTGGACGTTTTTCTTATCCTTGGCGAATAGTTTGAAACAGCTCTAAAAGACCACGATGTATACTGCATCGTCTACGGTGAGAAATACGTAGCGGATTTGGCGCCCGACGTCAAGTGGGCCTTCGAAGCAGCAGCAAGTCGACCAGCATAGAGGCCGCCTCAGCGCCAGAAATCCAACTACCGAGAGCGCCCGTGCTTCCAGCCCGGCCAGGCGATAGACTGACTTGCCTTACTACAATTGGCTACGCCTTGGTGACGTCAGCGGTGTTGCCAAGAGTTGCAGGTTGAAGAGAGAAAATGCTCACGACAGAAAATAAAAGACTGTCGCCGTGTAGTTCTGAGAGCCCTCTATTTCAAAATTCATTTTTCCTATTTGTTGAAATTAAATGTACCGAATTAATTGCTGAATACTCCGTTGCCAAATCTATTAAATGTGAAGTAAAGGTGAGGGATGAGAAAAGGGTTTTTTAATAAATAGGCATGCATTCTTGGAGCAGGTGTGCTTGGTTCTCAAACTCTGGAGGTGCTCACAATAGAGATAAGTATGTTAATATTTGGGGTCTTTTAAAAATAGTTGTAAATGTAGAAGAAAGGTAAAAAAAATTTTAGTGTTAGGCTTTGGTTAGAATTTTTTAAATTGAAATTTTTGTAGAAAGGAAAAATAACTTAAATCATGTAAATTTTGGGGATTATACTTTGAAAATATACCAAAGAAATGTAATGCTCTGAGATCGCATAAATCATTAAAAATATTTTTGTATATATTTTGATAGCTTTTTAGTGTATAAATGTTGCTTTTCGTAAAAGTTATGTAAAAAAATTCAACAAATATTTAAAGTTTTGTAATTATTAATTTTTTAATTTTCCATTAAATGCTTCCAGACGCAACCACGCATATAATAAAGTTTGAAAGGTTTGAGAAAACTTGTCAGGGAGACATGTTCGTGAGACAAGATGATGCAGACCAACACAAAATGACCACCTAACTGTCTTATGCTGATGGGGTTTCTTCGGGGGTGTTTCTTAAGTCTCCAACCCACAGGGGGTAGAGGGCGTGTCAGCATATAGCACCTTCAATGTAACATATATAGTAGAATTTCCATTTAAATTTTCTTAAAAACTATATTTTTATGAACTTACTACATACTCTACGATGTCATGTATAGCCTTAATGGTACCATAATTGCTGGTTATGCTAATTTCGTATAGATAATATGTACGTTCTGCCACAGATTCTTTTCACATTTTAATTTGCCCAAAGACCACGATATTTGTACAAAAAAGTTACAAATTGTTTGAACGGCTGTTTAAGCTATTCAATTGTTCAACATCTCAACCAGTAGTCTATAGCTCGAGTTCATGTTCATTTTTGTCACTGTTAAATATCGTTAAAAAGATTAAATGCGAATTTTTGGACCATATAATTTCATCGAAGAAAAAATTAAATATATGCGCTACATTCTCGATCTTATTTCTTATATATTATAATTCATACAGTAATAATATTTTATAAATGAAATACCAAATCTTTTATTAATAAATGTTTGTCGCTTAAGCTGCTCCGGGTTTCGTCGAACTCGAATTCTGCCGCAAAATCAATTTACACTTGCTACAAACACAGTAAACTGAACCCAAATCCACACTGAACTACGTCACTGGACTCGAATATAGCCAGTGCCACTGACACATTTAACTGACGTCCCAGCACATCGTAGGCCTAAGCCTTCGTAACAAAAAATAAAATAAAATTAGCGTAATCGTTGGACTTTTCAACTTTTAGTTTTATTTGAAACACGATGACAGATAAACAAAAGTTAAGTGTGTACCAACTTGTCTGCGTGCTGACAAAGAACAGTTATATTTAGACGTTTTACTTTTACATGGGAAACGATACCGCTTAACCATCTTAGTAATCTGTCTCTTTTTTTTTCGCCACCACTATGATCAGTAAACCGGATAATCATTGACATAAAAGAATATCACACAATGCAAGAAAGAATTTAAATAAAAATCTTAGAAAATCTTTCACAGAAATCGGGTTGTAGCTGTGCCGGGCTCACGGCAGTGGCTTTTAGATGAATGGGTATGCGTTAGCGGGTAATATTTTCTTTGGGATATGAAATGAATGTATAGGCTGTTCACGGTAAAGTGAACACTTTTGAGGTCCTAGTTACTTTTTCCCTATCAGCCATTTTTTCCCCTTCCACGACTTTTTTAAAATAAATATTGCCATGTAAGTAATAAACACAGTGTATATATTTCCCCGGACTCAAGAGTAAACGTCTAAGGATACAATAAAATAATTTTATTCACTATTATTCCAAATGAGAGAGTTTCGAAAAGTGCTCACTTTACCGTAAATAACCTATAACGAAACAGATATGTACTTGGTTTTTACAGCTTAAATCAACACATCTAGACAAGGTCTTACTTTTGCCACCAAAATCAGCCCTGTAGCATACTGGGATCACAATATACTGCCTGGTAATTTTCGCCCACGTTCAAAATTGCCGTTAGTTGGCGCGGGCCCCCACCCACGCCTCGCGCATGCGCGGTGCCAACTCAATAGAACAACAGATAGAACACATTTTATTTACCCCAGTTTACCATAAACTTGGGCCTTCTTTAAGAATACTCATAACCTACAGTCTTCAGAAAGGCCTTTCTTAAGGTTGGCAAGTGGTGGGGGTCCGAGAAATGGTGTCATCAATATGGATGCCGCGCCAACGTGTGCCACTTTACTTAAACGAGCTTAGCTCCGCAACGAAGCGTCGTAGATCATTTTTCTTTTTTTGAAATTGCTTTTAATGAAATAACCATTTTTTGTGTAATACCAATATATTTCGTAAGTGTAATAGTTTTCCTGATATTTATCCTAAAACTTTCATTTTAATAGTTTTCTTTTCATAGTAAATGTTTAACGACCAACAACTACTAAACAATTAAGAAAATAAAAATTTGGTAAAATTTTACAAGTTTGCTAAGATTGTGGGGATTTGAAAAATGCCTAAACATGGGCTTTTGGATGCATAATGAGATAATAAATGGTGGTTCTTGTCTTACGTTTGAAGCCAAGAACTGCCTGACCAGCCCGCTGTGGCAGGGGTCTTGAGAGTTAAAACTTACCTCTCTGGTGTATTAGTATGGACTTTTAATGTATTATAATCACAAACAAAGACTAAATACCAAGCAAATGAAATAAAAATGTTTATGTATATTACGTCTATTGTATTGTACGTGTCTTCTCATTAGTACCCATGTACCAAAAATTATTTTTTTTATAATTACTCTAACATAATATTTATCTTATAATTAACTAAATCTAAAACTAATGCTAAATATTACAATAAATATGAAATTGGAAAATAAATTAATTGTACAAATACAATTGAAAATTAGCACTTGCGTTCTTGTTTAAGCAGTTTTTTTTTGTCGACTAACCTTATTACTCTTCATCGGAGTCTGTGTCACTATCACCACTTCTTAAAGTAACTTCATCCCCATTTGCACAAGTTTTGTCATTTTCAGGCGGAATAATATCAGGTGACATACGCCCTTCATACCACTTAACTTGGTATTTCCCGTTTTCTAAGTTCCATCCATGACAGGTTGGGTCAATTTTTTCCGGAGGGTTACAGAGGTTTGCACGTTTCCACATCCGGGATACAGCAATGCTGCTACACTTTGCTTTTTGTTCCAAAGCAGCTTTTGACGGAGGAAGAAGAGTAGGATCAATAGGCCTAAGTTTTGACAACGGTTTACTTGTTAGCAGAGGAGACGTTTTATTTTTCAAAATACTGTATCTCACTTCTGTTACTGAGACGTACGGAGGATGGCCATACATACCACACACAAATGTCTCTACACCAATGAGCAATGATTCATCCACCAAGACGGATTCTCCTAATTTAACAGGAGTTTTTTGGTGAGCCATGCTTTTTGTGAGAATGTTAAATGGGTTGATTTTACCTTATCTGGTAAAAGCAGCAGTGTAATCTGAACCAATGAAGGCGTGAAAGCCTGGCAGGGCATCAGCTATTTCATTTCCTATTTATTTTGCTATGTTTGAGGCGTTAACATATCTTCTAGAGTTGTTTGAAGATATACCACATTCTAGCCATAAGTGTGCATTCTTTAAGTTCGTTTGATGATAGATCATTAACACTAAAATATCTTAGTCGTTTGCTGGCACCAAAACATGTTTCTCTTCATCACTTTGAACTGTGTGTGTAATTTGCCAAATTGTTCTCGTATCTGCTTCATTGTGTTGGCAGGCAAGTTTTTCCACCTCATTAACATCCATGTTGGCGCCTATACATGAGTACTTGTAACAAGTCTGTTCTACAAAAAACATATAACGTTTTATTGCCCAGCAAGTGGCAATATTTGGAAGATATCCATTCTCTGCATAAAAACTTTGTTAAAGATGTCTTGAACGACTCACTTTGTAGAGCCACTGAAGACTTTTTTGAAGTTTTTTGTTAATGTCCAGACACTTTTATTTCACTCACTAATGTTTTAGCATTACGAATGTCATGTTCCGTATCTTTGATAGTTGGAGTGCCATAGATATCAAATATTAAATGAATTTCTATAGCTTATCCTTTACAGATTAATTCCAGAATGTTGTTGGTAAGAGCTCCATAGTTATCCGGGAATTGAATTGTGTGCAGGATGAACATGGCATCAAAGACTATTGTGTCCACAGTGAAGCTAGAGCAGATATGATATCTTCTTTTTGGAGCTCTTCCAACTTATGGATCAGTTTTGATTGTCATGTTTTATTCATGGAGCCATCCATGAATGTAACAGGATAGGCCAAAACATCCCTGATGTCACACTTCTGTTCAGAAGCAGTATTGAGAAGTCTTGCAAAAATATTACGGGTGCATTTTACGACATGGAATTTTTTATCTGATCCTTGTATAGTTTTAGAAGCACACGCAGAAGCACAGTTCATAACAATTTTTATTTGTATTGTAAGTTCAACATTTCTTGGATCACTAGCATACGTCTTAAATTTTTCAAAGGCCTCTGTGCCTTTGAAGTATGCACTTAGGAGATCTTTACTTACTTTATCGTCCACAACATGTCAATTGGATATGTTTCTAAAGGGAGTTTCTCTATTTCTTCAAAATGATCTGAAAAGCTTTTGAGTGAATATATTAAACCCTCAACATGTCTGTTGTCTTTTTTGATCCGACTCTCTCGAAGGTCATGTTTATAGTCTGGTTTCCTGGATACGCCACTGCCTTCCAACAAACTTGTTACTATTTTGCTCCTCAATGATATAGTTTTCATCCACCTAGCCCAAGCTGTATCAGAGTTGGCAAACGCTTGACGCAAACGCAAACCAGTAAGTCTTGATGGTGCATCAGCGTTCACTGTTTGTTCAAGAGCCATGTAAAATGTAACTAGAGAAAATGATGTTTCAGAGCGTTTTATAGACAGATTACCTTGACAAAGGGCCTGTTTTGCACGAGGTCACACAGTGTCTATATTTAGCAAATTCAGAAGGTAAACAGTCATCAAGCGAGCATAGTTAGGTCTACTGCAAGCAAAAAATATTGGAATCCTTTTCTGTATAGCATCTATGTACATGTTCAGATGTTTCGATCTGTAAGATCTACTTAGATGCTTATACATTTCAACAAGGTCTATATATTGCATGTAGAATTGAGCAGTTCTGCCATGAAAATCAGCCCGTGTTCTTTTTGCAAACTCAGTGTAATCTTCGTACAGTTTCATAATTCCTGGATTCTCCAAAAGTGTATCAAGCGAATTTGGCGTCAAATCGTTTTTCATATCTGTCACTAGTTTTCAGACCTTTACAGCGAGACAATCATCCCCATATTTCTTTAGAAATGTTCGGAAGTGGCCCCTTTCTAGAGCAAGTGACAAAAGAATATGAATTCTTTTGCATCTGTTAAAATTTTTACCTTTAAAAAACCTGTAAGTGATCCACTAGCTAATATGACACTTTCAACCAGGACTTGTTCTTGTTCAATATCTGAGCCTTCGATCAAATATCCAATTGGCCCAAACAAAGCTAGTTCCATGTGGAAGGACCCAAAACATACATAAAAGTCAAAACGTGGTTTCTCCTGATTTTGAATCAAAAACGCTGGTTTTGCCACAGCGATGTTGTAATGAATGACACATGGATATCCACACTCACGTGCTACTTTCTGACACGTCAATAGTGTTTCCAGAACCACATAATTCCAGGTTGGAGGCAAACTTATATGTTCCATATATCCTACTTCCTGAATAACGGAGCAATCTTCAGCCGTTTTTGAGTTCCATCCAGCCCAAATCTGAGTGTTTTATCATCACTCTACGAAAGTCATCCAGATAAAGTATGTTATAAGAGTGACTCGACACTTCTCTCACCTTTGACTTACAGGCTGCATGCGGGGTCAACACAAAGTCGTACTCGGGTTTAATTTACGCACACTTACGTTTATTTGGTAAACACAGGTCACTGTTACACATACGAGACCTATCCCCTTTTCCTATCTGTCTGAACTGCTGGGTTAATTCTAACGCGTTCTACAGACGTTCTGGCGAAAGGCTTGTGTTGGGGGGGAAGGTTCTTGGCGGGTTGCTGTGTTTACCTCTGTGTTGGCTGTGGTGCGTTGTCCTCTCTCTCTCTCTCTCTCTCTCTCGGGTTGGTGTCCTGGTGTATCTCTTCGGCTTCTGGCGGGAAGTCCGGGCTCGTATCCCGGGATGTGTAGTCTCTCGCTCTCTGGTTCCACCTCCACTCGCGTCCCGTCACTCTCCCGATCATAACTCGTACATCACTGCCTGGTACTCGCTTTGTCTTCCCTATATATAGTTTTCTCGTGGTACTTCCCCTGAAGCCCGGTGGTTTCCCTAATTCTGCGGGGGAGATGAGGAAGGGGGGGTGGGCGCGTGCTGTGCTTCCCCGGCTCGGGGGGGTTCCTTTGCTCGTTACTGTCCTCGGGGTGAGAGGTGGTGGGTGTGGCGTCTTCGGGGAATCCTAGGGTCATTACCTCAATTTGCTCCCCTGCGCGGGTATCTAGCGTCGTGACTAATCTAAGTATGAGCGATTCGCGTCAAGAGCTTTTTCCCATACATTTGTGACAGGAAGTTTTAACACTGTGGAGCAAAGTGCATTGATCAGTTAGGCTTTTTTGGGTATGACTCCAGAGTTAATTACTCTCTGTTCAGTGTTGCTAGTGTCAAGTTCTATTACTATATTTTCTGACAACAACTTATTCCGAAAACAAATACCAAACGTATCGTGTAAAGTACCTTTACCTGAGAGTGTTCCTATATTACAGTCTAAGTTATCCCAGGACAATCCAGTAGCAAGACCTGTAAATCTTTTTATATTCTCAGGTGCTATACTAGCTTTTATGTCAAGTGAAACTGCAAGATCAGTCTCTATATCTTCTGCTGTATGGTAATAAATGCAGTCTCCCCAGTGATTGATTATATCCATGAGTTTTCTACTTCCAGTTAAACTTTTGATGCCAAGACCTAAAATTAAATGCTTCTTGGGCTTTATCGTACCATTCGTAGCAATGGAAATTTCATCATGTACACAAGAGCTCACGCTTCTTTCTAATCTTTGGTATTTAGGTTTTGTTGAGCCACTAAACAGTGCTCTAAAAATGTTTTCCAGCAATTCAGGCATTTTTCTTTCACCTTTTATAATATCCTCTACACTCAATGGATGTGGTAATTTTGTTCCCTCAGCCTCGTTTAGAATAAACTTTCTTAAGTACAAAGCTACATCTTCTAGTTTAGATTCTGTGGTAGACAAGTACTGTCTTGCTAATGAAACAGCTTCAGTAGATGATAGGTCATTACTATTTACAACAATTCCATCTTTATTATTAACTTTAGTTGAACAGAATTTTTCGTAAAAAAATATTTAAGTTTCTCATGCAGTTTTTGTGCTGAATAATTGGAATCATGCACTCCTTCTTTGGCGAGATAGGTTAAGTGCCTATCACGAACAACAGTAAGATACTGAGCTTATTATGGTTTAATAATGTATGCTGTCACATACTTTACCGTTCATTTAAATGCATTGCCAGGTTTTTGTTTGTATTGAACATAATTGTCAGATTGTTTGTTTCCTTTGTCCATTTAAATACGTTTTGCTTTAGCTAAGTTGACGCATTCTCTTCGGCAAGAGTAATGGCAAGAGACTTATTTGGCAATTAAATCTAGAGTATGTTCAACTGTTGAAGGTTCTATATCACAGTCAAGTTTCGGAATAACCGTAAAATGTTTATAGCACACACTGTGATAACAATGTTTCATTGAATCGTAATGTTCAGGCAGATTTTGACACACTTCGGAATACTTTGAATCTATTTAAGTCCTTAGTTTTGTATTTGCTGCTTCTTTTATTCTTTGCCATGAACAATTATTTTTCTTCCGGATTTACCTTTTGTATGTATTATATACACGTCTGACATTTTTTACGGCTTCTTTTCAATTACTTTAAAAAACAGATCTGAAACAAAATAAATGTGCATAAGAAACAAAGGCTCATAAAACGTACACAGTCCAAACTAGAAAAAAAGTCCAAAGAAAAACAAACAACTACCTGCTACATTATCACTCATAAGCATTTGAAGATATAGGCCTAAAACAGAAAAATCACTTAGAACATCTATAAATATCTTCTTAATCCCATGTTTTATGACATTATTAAATACCTCACAATCTTAGAAAACTTTTAAAATTTTGCCAATATTTTTATGTTCTTAACGGTTTAAGAGTTGTGGGCCTTTAAACATTCACAATAAAACGAAAAATTCGTAAAATGTAAGTTTCAGACTAAATATTAGGAAAATTATTACACTTACGATATATATTTGTATTGCACAAAACAATGTTTATTTCATCACGAGCAATTTAGAAAAAAGGAAAATGCTTTACGGCACTTTCTTGCGGAGCTATGTTCGTTTAAGTATTGTGTCACGGGTTGGTGCAGCAACCATATAGATGACGTAATTACTCGGATCCCCACCACTCGCGAACCTTAAGAAAAGCCTTTCTGAAGACTGTAGGTTATGGGTAATCTTAAGCACATAACAAAGTTTACGGCAAACCAGGGGTAAATAAGAGCCGTATATCCGGTCGAACGAGATCACAACTATTTCAATCATGTAATTAGTCATGAAGTTATAGTGTCGGAATGGATCACCCTGCAAACGTTACATCGCCGTTTCCGTCCTGGTACCTCGTGTGTCGGTCTGATTTTAAAGCTCGGCTCCACCCATTTTGCGAAAATTCTTCGTTTGCGCCATAATCTTGGATTCATAGTCATTACTGACAATTTACGATTACAGAAAATTTACATTTTACGAGTCGTTTGATAATTTATGCTTAATTTTAATTTTGTGTGTTATTTGCTTGTAAAAAGTCAGGAACGTATTACAATTGTATCAATAAGTTCCTTCCTTTTTGCAAGCTGGAAATAACATACAGAGGAAATTAGATACTAAAGTATTAAACAACAACCTGCAGGCCTATTATTACCCACGAACGCTAGTTTGCTTCCGAACGCAACTTAGCGTTGTACCGTGTTTCAGATAGCGTTTTAGCGATTATGAGCTCTCCTCCTTGAGACGATCGCTATATTTTGATTCAAAGCAAACACTTTGCGCCAACATACACTTTGCGACGACAGTTGGCAATACTTTGATTGTAAAATATCTCTCTTTTGAATAAAAATGAGGCAAGTTTCTGTCTTCAACGTTTCCCGAAAGCCAGTTTTGACGTCACGGAAATTAACAACACGTGCGCAAAGAAGAAAACCAATCTAAAAATACACACATTACAAACATCGAAAAAATATTAAAAACATGGTCATCCAGCACGAAGTTGTGAACTGTGATATTTCATATTTTGCGTATACTCTTACATGTGTTGTTCTTGTGTACTGATAAGCATAGCTTATAAACGCCAACATTCCTAGTATATTCATAAAATTACACTTGAAAATCAAGAGTTTATACAATAGATGTAGTGTTTTGATACGGCAAAACTTTTCGAAACGCTAATTCCACTGAAATAGTGCAACCTAGCGAACAGAATACTTATTCTCTCTTCATAGTATAATTTCATAATAAATACTGTATACCATGAACGATGTTAATTCAGTTCATTGTGATTTTTAACTTTTAATATATTATTTTTAAAAAGTTTGCAATTTTGTTTATTGTAATTTTTACTGGTACGTTGTACAAGGTAAAAAAAGGCGTAGGCTTATGTGGATATAAATTCCAGATATTTAAAAATGTTCATAATATGTGTGCATGGCGAGAAAAAAAAATTAAAAGCAGTAGTTTGTTAAAACGTTGAAAAATATATATTTGTTAAAAAAAACTTAGACCATTGCGAAATAGATTTCACGAATTTGTTACTTTGACCCTTGTCACTACGCTACAGTCCAGTTTCTACCATGCGACCCACAATACACAACTATGTGAAACTTCCACACGCCTGTGTGACAGGGCAGCTTGAAAATATACGTATGTATTCGTTTTGAAATCAAATATCAGTTTCTTCTGTAACGTTAAACTACTTTGAAAATGAAAATTAATACTGTTTTTAACATACGGAAGGCACTGTTTCTAAGCTCCATTACTTAATTACAACAGTTTTTTTTCACGAGGTTATTGTCGCTCATGAAAAATGTCCGCCATTTTCTCTTGCTGCGAGAGACGCAAAGTGGTTTGCGCGATGTATGTATCCCGCGTTTAAAGGGTATTTCACAATTCAGCTACGCGACGCGATGAGCTTCAGCCAATCAGAGCCATGACGCTGGCGACGGGCGTCGAGAGCGTTGCACGAGCGACGAACATTGGGTATAAGAAGAATAACATTTCTAAACTTCAGTATTAATAAACTAGCGAGAATTTGAGGTAAAGAACAAATGAAACTGTACATAATATAAAGTTAGCAGAAACACTAATTGGAGTCCAAATTTATATAGATTTTTTTCCTACTTTTAGGAAAACAAAAATACAATTTTTTTCCGATGCCTGAAGAGTCACTCATGATCTAAAATATTATTTAGAATTGTAGTATACAAATTTTATTAAATAAAAGTGTATATTACTAAAAAAAAAAATAACAATTTTTGTGACTAAAAGGCAAAATAATTCACTGCCTTTCGTTCGCTTTTAGCATTTCATTGCGAGCTTCCTTCCAGGATAACAGATGGCAGCACGGTCTGTGTCGCCGGCGACCGGCGATGGAACATCGCTCTGTTGTGAAGACGCAAATAACGCTCGTCGCTGGCTGAAAACCGCTTTAAGTTTGCGGCCGTTTGTATCGTCGACGCAAACTTCGCGTTCGCAAACTGAGCGCTCGTAATCAGAACTGACGCAAAGTACTGTTTCACGTCGTGGTCGATCGCAAAACTGTTTTGCGTTTCCTGGCGTCGCGGTCATAATAGACCCGCAGGAAATTGTAAATTTAGTATAATCAAACATTTCCAATGGTACCTCTGAAATTGAAATTATGCGACACCTGTTACACATTTCTGTGTAACAGGTGAAGCCGTATTCCTTGGTCTAGGTTATCAGGTTTGTGGAGACGAGTACAATAGCAACACTACCCTCCGGCGTCAGNTTTTTTTTTCTCCCGGGGAGTTGTCTGCAGCGGGTGGGCGGTTGACAGTGCGGCGATAGGGCAGGAGTGATGGCGGCCGAGGTCGCCGGCGACCGTAAACCCGCGGCTTTACGACGGCTACCACGCGGCGAGGCGGCGCTCCCGCCGCCCTTATCGCCCGGGACGCGTCATCGCCGCACGAAATACGACGTTCTGGCGACGTTGCCGCCTTAGATGCCTCAATGAAGAGTGCGTGGAGAGATTTGGGCGGCTCTTAACATCGAGGTCTTGGGAGCCGATGAGGGTGAAGCGAGGTGAGTATGGAGCNAACCCGCCGACCAGCGGCATTGTCCGGCACGATTACCACATGCGAAAATAACGGGAGCGACCCCTCCGGGAATCGAGCTCGGTTCGCCTAGGTAGGAGGCGAGTAGTCTAACCTCTACACCACCACGGCCCCTCGAATATAAGATGCTTTTATGTTAATTATAAGTATAAAATCCTCGTGATTCATGCCATATTCAGAAAACAATCAAACACCTCATACGTGAGATGATTATTCACAGATTGTTAAAAAAAAAAGTATGAAGAAACCCCGAATATACCATAAAAAAGTGTTGGGTGTTGTGGCGACTACCTAGTAACAGTTCTATAACGCACGATGCCAGGCCAGTACTAAAGGAAGCACAACACAACCACCTTCAAAATATTCTACATGCATTCTCTGTAGCTGAATTCCTCGTAGATTATACCTGAAACAGTGGAATATTATATATTCCAGTGGGTTCAATTGATCTCGTACTCTCTTGTATTTTCCTCCCTAGTAAACCATTTTCACCCCTTAGCATATTATTCCGAGTTTACTCGTTCACGTGTGACATGTTGAAGAATAAGTACAGTGTTGGACGTCGATGTGGAAGGTCAGAAACTACGTATAATGACATTGGTTGCTGCTGACACACCAACAATTTTTATTGGTTGCTACTAGTGCTACGGATCTACTGAAACCCTCTCTATTGGTTCCAAAGTGTCATCTGTAATAAATGATTCTTAAGTAATTTCCATACCATAAATTTCTTCTTTCGCAACTCCCGAAATGAAAAAAAATTAATGTGTACGTTAAGTGGTTAAACATCTCAAGGTCAAGGAAATACTGCGAAGACCCTCCCAAAGCTGTACTTAGCATTCCCGGGAAGCTGAATTTATCGCAAATCAGACATGTAACGGTAGGATATTATTACACACGATGAAAGCCAATGGATTAAACTTCAGGTGCCACTTTTTACATTTTTCCTTTCCCTTAAGGCTTTTGCCTGGTTTGAAAAATAAAGTGTTATATTTGCCTCAATACAGAGCTTGAGAGTATAATTTCTCACACTAAAGTTTCTGTTTCAAGTTTAAATCTTAAAAACTGGTTTCAAAAAACCGCATTTCATTAAAATGTTTTTCCCTACACCAAATTCTCACTGCTTTCAAACCAGACAACAGCCTTATGGAAACTGTGCAGAAAAGCCTTTTTTTTTTCTTTTTTTTTTTTTACAATTTTTTACTATATTTTTTTATTTGAGTATATTTAACTGAACAGAACTAAAACGTGGTAGCTGTAGATAATAGTTTTTGCATCTTTCCTGAGAAAATATCGCATTCCAAGACTATTTATTTACTGAGATACGTGTCTACGCGAACAGTGGTATTACAAACAGTATTATACTAAGGAGTGTCCTTAAGGCGGTAGTTTACTTAGTGCTAAGTAGTTTACTTAGTGCTAAGTAGTTTACTTAGTGCTAAGTAGTTTACTTAG
>NQII01007890.1:26612-65840 GCA_002778355.1 Clitarchus hookeri | reverse complement strand
AGCGCTAAGTAGTTTACTTAGCGCTAAGTAGTTTACTTAGCGCTAAGTAGTTTACTTAGCGCTAAGTAGTTTACTTAGTGCTAAGTAGTTTACTTAGTGCTAAACTGCGTTGCAGCATGTTTGAAATGCGGTTTTTTTGACGAAACGTGTCCCCCATTCGGTTTAACAACGAAAAGAAAACATCGCAAACGATAGGAGCCTGTACTAAACTATTATACAGGTTTTCCACCAATAACAGAGTAGGGCCACGGCCTTACGTCTATTGGTGTAGTCTATTCGCGGTTTCTTCACACTGTTTCAATCTAAACTTTGAAAGATTACCCCATTTATGATATTTTTGGTTATTTCCTAAATATGTGGTGTATCACAAGTGTTTTATACTTCTGTTAACGTAAAAACACGTTATTTTTGGTTAAATTAAACTTTTGCGTATATTTTATCTATAAGTTACATATAATATTTCATTTATAATTATTATGAATAAAAGCAGTAAGGAAGCAAGTGTGTTGGTAGTGCCTGGTAAGAAATAGTTCTTATAAGAAATATTATTACACTGAGTGCGCACGAATGCGGTGCGTAGTCCCTTTGGTGTAATTTTCTAGACTCGGTTATGCTTTGTTTGCACGAGGCGGAGGGATATCCTGGAAGTAGAACTTTAGCAGGGGTTCAGAAAAGTTGGAAGTAACCGTGAATGGACTATACACGCCCTATTGTGATTCACGAGCGAGATTACGTGGTACAGAGTCGCGCATGACGTATCACGCAAAAACTAGACATTGACAAACTTTTTCCATCATGTGAAAGTTACTATCAGTGATCGTGATAGGTCTTCTTGACACACACTAGTCAAGGTGTAGACGGCTTACGGGAACGTGTTACTCGTTACGTTTCACGTGGAACATGAAGTCATTGTAATCCCGGCCATACACACCATCAGGACAGTTTTACTGTTCAGTAAGTTGAGAGAATTCTCAGGATAGTCATGCAACTTGTTTTGTCTCAGTCAAACAGCTGTTGAATCGCCACTGTTTTCTACGTAATAATTTCACGCATAATTTTTCGTATGGTATTATGGGATAAACAGAGGCCAGCAGCATGTCCTCCAGTTGAGTTCTCTGGGCTCCTTGTCACAACCTACCTCGCTTGCTCACGGTGAACACGAGTCCTGGTGGTTTCGTTTTCATTGCAGAAGCAAGAAATCTGAAGTTCCGTGCACATAACTTCACCGCCTTTCATCAAGGAATACCGCTATCACATCGAATGTCGATATCACGACGAAATAATCACTGTGTAACTAGCAACTGATTCACAATGTTTTGTCAAAAGTTTCCATTAAGAACTCGAGATATTCAAGAGTCCACCGTTATTGTCGCTAAAACTGGCTTTTTTAAAGGTTTACTCTACTCAGGTTAGGAAAAAGACGAGATTTCTTATTGGAGAGTTTTGCATGCGGAAAATTTCCCCTCCACTAGGTGCGCAGTGTTCCAAACGGTAGCTTTGAATTATTAAAATTTCAAGCTACGTGAATAATAAAAGTTACTTATTTACTAAGTTACTTTATGTTTTAATTATAATTATTGAAATTATCCTGTTTTTTAATCTGGTAACATTGCCGACACTAGCGATTACATAATAGCGAAAATGTTCTCTTTCGCAAACTTTTAACATTGATCTTCCAAGCCTGAAGTAGAAGTAGCCTTACTTTGGTTAAACAAGCGTGCGATGTGCCCACTTCCCATTTATATGCCATTATTACAAACGTAGGCTACTGTATAGAGAAAATCGTTAGATACCAGCAGTTGGCCTGTCCTGTTTGCAAGACATTTCCAACTCCCTTTGCATGTTTTCTGTGCAATGGCGGGGTGTTGGCGGGCAACACAGTTGTCCAGCAGGAATCNCATTTCCAACTCCCTTTGCATGTTTTCTGTGCAATGGCGGGGTGTTGGCGGGCAACACAGTTGTCCAGCAGGAATCACTGGAGTCGTTCTGGAGAGGTGTGGCGGCCAGGTAGGGGCACACGCGGGTCGCTGACACATTGAAAAAGAAGAACCTGCTTTCTAAAACTGGCTCGAGGCACGTCCGTGCCTCAATAAACACCCTGATTTGGATCTGGCCGCGTTTTTAAGCTCTGTCCCCGCCAGTTGTTTATCAGTCGCTCGCTAAAGCTGTCTGGTTCTACATATATCAAATGCCGAATGCACGACTTAACCCGATACGAGCGTTTGAAATGTGCTCACTCCATCCCACCGACTTGTGGGATTCGCGACTTGAACAACGCGTTCTGCCCTAGCGCGTAAACAATTGCCAGGGGGGCCTGACGACGTTGTACCACTTTGTGTCTCAAGGTCGTTAGAAGTCTGACGTAAACAATTCCGCGCCGTTTTTACAAAACCTGATAATTCGAGTCCGCGCTGCGCATGAGACTGGGATTTGCGTCGACTCGTGTGATAAATACGAGTCGTTATTTGTTGAACCAGTTGAGGCCAAAATTAATGAGCCGGATAAACTCACAAGTCTTCTAGATAGGTTTCTTCATTATGATACTGACTCGTTCTTACGGGACTTCATCACTGAAAATGTTCAAAATAAAATAAGACATTTTTATTTATTTATAATTACATGTTTTATATTTAATGATGCTAACTTTTAACATGTCAAAAATACAGGTATGCGCGAGGAAGGCATTTTACAAGCACAGTATATTTGTTTTATTTATTTTTCTTACTGAGGCGTATTGTTTCATTGTTTTCTTTAAAATATGCGTATTATTTAAAATAATGGTTTCTGTAATTTAGGTTTCAAAACAAACATTTTTCGTCAGTTTTGAAAATATTATATTATGGACTTATATTACAGACCCTGGGATACCCACNTTTCAAAACAAACATTTTTCGTCAGTTTTGAAAATATTATATTATGGACTTATATTACAGACCCTGGGATACCCACGATGTATTTAAGTGGCCTGAAAATCTAGCAACACTACCATTAGTACATTTTCATTAAACTACCAAATATAAAGATAGGAATATTATGGAGGAACGTATTTACTGGAATACGTTTAGAGCGNACATTTTCATTAAACTACCAAATATAAAGATAGGAATATTATGGAGGAACGTATTTACTGGAATACGTTTAGAGCGAAACACGTTTATATTTTACTCCTAATGGCATTTAGAAAACTCCATAAAAATGCGTGCTCTCCTGCGGTCGTTTCCAGAAAGTTGTAACAGTTATGTGCAAAGCTGTTCTGACATATCCGGCTCGACCTCAGCAAGGTTCATTCTACTCCAGGTTAGGAATAAAATGACATCCCTTGTGGCAGAATTTCCGCCGCAATATACGCTGCTCTTCCAAAGAAATCGTTTTTATGCTGGCGACCTCCTATGCTTTTCTCAATAGTATACAGTAAAAATACAATCGTGTTTGTCATTAAACTTTCTTAACGTGCTTATTTTACCAAACAAAATTACGAATTCCAGAGCGAAATAAACATAGCTGTCATAAAAAGGAACTTTTCGATTCTCTTGTGACATTTAATTGAAATAATTTGTNCCAGAGCGAAATAAACATAGCTGTCATAAAAAGGAACTTTTCGATTCTCTTGTGACATTTAATTGAAATAATTTGTAATTTTGTAATGCACATTTTTACTAAATCGAGTTTAAAGCCGAATATTAAATAACATGTGGCCATATTTCGTTAGTTTCCCACTCTAGGGCGAAGAACAATGCTTATTATTTACGTAAGTTCTAATCAAACACAATACAAATAGTAAATATTTTTATAATTTTACTTATTTCTTNTATGCTTATTATTTACGTAAGTTCTAATCAAACACAATACAAATAGTAAATATTTTTATAATTTTACTTATTTCTTGAGAATTGTAATTTACCCATTTTTACATATAAAACGAAGAAAATCCGGTACACAAGCGACATCAGTGCTCCCTGCCGGCGGAAATGGTTGTTCTCAATCTATTAGCATTTAGCTTCCCAACCTGAATAAAACCTGAACCTGATAACGAATTGGTGACTACCAAGGCCCAGTTCGCTAAAACTCATTAGGAAGACTACGATGTTCCGCCTTCCAGTATCGCAAAAACAATTGATTTGTGAACAGTGTCTCGATGCCTACAATCAGCTGCCCACTGGCCTGGTTACAATATTGTGTGTGGTAGCGCATTAAGATAAACTGAACAACTAAGGCCTATCCACGCCGCAATTGCTGTAAATACACTTTTCGGTGTTAACGCGAAATTACATACATTTACAAGCAGGACATTTTTGTTTCAAATGTTTATTTTTAAAATGTTGACAACAGCAAACAGCTATATTGATGGTTTATGTGAAGCACACATTTTAATAATAAAACTTGTATCCTAAGAAACGTTTATCTAGGCTTTCTGGGGGGCCGCGGTTGTATAGTGGTTAGACAACCCCTCTTCCTCCGAGGCGAACCGGGTTCGAAAATGAGATGAAGATTGAAGATATTTGGGCGGGTCTTAACATCGAGGTCTTCAGAGGACCGGGTTCGATTCCCGGTGGGGTCACCCCCGGATTTGTGGACGTGGGAATCGTGCCGGACGATGCCGCTTGTTAGCGGGGTTTTCCCGGAGATCTCCTGTTTCCCCCCTCTCTTACATTCCGGCGCTGCTCCATACTCACCTCAATCACCCTCATCGGCTCTCAAGACCTCGCTGTTAAGAACCACCCAAATTGCTTCACTCAAACACGAGTGTGAACGTAGTAAGAGAAAAAAAGCAAGAATACAAAGATGGCAACTTTATTTAACATCAAACTTGTGTGGTCTGGGGTACGGGAGATTCTGGGTTTCGAATCCTAGGTAAGGCATGGGTGTTAGTTTAAGTTAGGTCATAAGATAGTTTATAATCCTGAAACGCCCCACGACCAAAATATTTTCGCATCCTGGTGTAAATAATTACATGCAGCCTGAAAAGGGGACATTATGATGTTCCTTTACCTTTAAAGGAAGTTGGAGGTTTAGTCTGCTGGTTTTTGAACCTCTCCATCCTTGCCGAAAAACCGAACACCAACGCCGACAAATGGGCGCAACGAGTGTCACCGCTAGCGGTGCCGGCAGAGTGATCATGTGATCCATGACTTCAATGCTCCTTGATTCGTCCCTTTCCCCAAGCGTACGTGGAGTTGCAAGACGTACGTTAACGAAGACAAGAAAAAAATATAATACTGTTTTTTGGTTCCTGCGCATGCGTCAATTTAAATAAAGACTTCAGATTGGCTATTATGCATTGAGCCAACTGATTATGAAACTCGCAATGTTGCGATATTTCTTCCCCGGTAAAGAGGGGTTGTAAAATTCTGATGTATAAAATGGCCATGTGGCCGTCTCGAGGTATTCGGCTCCCATCTGCGTCATCATGCATTTGAGACAAGTATTGTATTAAGTAATTCTTCTGGTCAAAGTTGATATGGGCATTTGGCGCTCCATATTTTGTGTTATATTTTCATTATGAAAAATGTTTATAGGCATGAATGCTTGTTTTAGAGCATTTTCTTTTAAAGTATAAAATATTCAGTGTGCCATAAATGAATTTGGAAGAAGCCATGTGGCTTGTAAATAATGTAATCATCCTAAGGTTTTATTATGCTCGCGTGAGCAACTTTCATTTATGCTTTTGCAATCATACGCTCGGGCAACTTTTTATGTAACTATTTATAACGCCATGTTTGGTATAAATTAAGGCCCAAAATTGTATAAAGTAAAAAAACGGGTTTTAGAAAATGAAATTGTACCTGCAATATACCTGAAAGTTGTTTACAAGAAATTTTCTACTATATAAAATGAAATTAATAAACTTTTCTTGTTTCACTGTGTGTGTAAAAGGGTTACTGTGGCAAAGAATCCCAAATTTTCTCCTATGCCTTCAACTTATTCTGGTTTGGGATGGATAAGGAATTTTGACCTGTTTAGAGAAAGAATTTTAATTAATGTCTTTCTTACTTCTGCCAACTGCTGAGTTGTTGTTGGCTATTGGACTTGGGACGGTCCTAATGTTGGCACTTTCACACGTGAGGTGCTGGTGACGATACTCAAGCCGTCTCCTGATAAGNGACTTGGGACGGTCCTAATGTTGGCACTTTCACACGTGAGGTGCTGGTGACGATACTCAAGCCGTCTCCTGATAAGGCTTCAGGCATAACACCAAGGGGAGGGGGGTTGTTTCCATTTCCAATCCAATAATTAAATTTGTGACTAATTTTTTTGTGTTACATCTCTACTGCCAGCCCGAATAGCAGTNTCCATTTCCAATCCAATAATTAAATTTGTGACTAATTTTTTTGTGTTACATCTCTACTGCCAGCCCGAATAGCAGTTGTATTCACTCCAGCTTGTTTAATAATAACATTCATTTTTAGATGATATATCACAACGGATATTGAGCGGTGGATAATAAAAGTGCTACCGTTAGAATGCGAGCGTTACAGCTTTCATTAAATACCAGGTAATATAATACTTATTGCCATATTTTGCTTAAACTGTATTAAAATACGATACTGTGATTTGAGTCTACTTTTTGGCTCGCCAGTATAGTTTCATCGTTCTTGAAACAAGGCTGCTACATAGTTGACCTGCTTCACCAAGCTCTCGCATCTTCTCAAACATATTAGAAGCGCTCACTCCAAGACCGTACCACCACCTCAAAAATGTCCCTCCTCTTCTATTTTTTTTTTNTCAAACATATTAGAAGCGCTCACTCCAAGACCGTACCACCACCTCAAAAATGTCCCTCCTCTTCTATTTTTTTTTTTGTTTGGTTTCTTCGTCTTGAGTGGACGAGAACTTGCGTTTAATGAAAAGACATTACATTATCTGTTACTCTCTTCTTTTCTTTTGTGGCGGGGTGCTACCATCATACCTACAAGCCATCAAAGACCCTCCGTCGGCAATATACAACGAAACACGCGCAGAGAATTCATTTCGAGCCATTGGTATGAAACGTAAATAAGTTTTAATTAGGAGGAGAGACATTGCGTGCTTGGGAACAACTAGGAGGGTCGCGGCTGCAGTCTCAGCCCAACTTGCTGTGGAGGGTGGGTGGACATGGGGGTGGGTAAACTTTACGAGCTGAACTTCTGTACGGTTTAATTCACTTCCCGCTGCATTACATCGTTAAACAACTACAGCTAGGAATGTTTCTCTGTTTAAATGAATGCTCTTTTTTTCCCCCTCGTTACTTGCCTTCAAAGAGGAAATGAAAAAGAGTTTACAAGTTAGTTTTTCCCTTCCTAATGAATGCAGTATAACGACCACGTGTTTTCGTTGTGCTCTCTTGCCTAAAATTAGTATTTCAAATAAGAATTAAAACTGTGCGGTGGTGCTGCGGTCAGACAACTCTCCTCACACTTCGGAGAGCCTGGACCAATCCTGACCGAGAAACCAACAGGATTTTCGCATTTGGAAACGTGACGGACGTTTAGGTCGTTGTGTTTTCTCGGGGCACTCGCGTTTTCTCTACCACCGAAACAATGTGCTGTTCCATCCTTACCTTGCATCATCCTCATCGGCGCTATAGATCGCAGCTGTCAACCTCTGTCCGCCTTGTAATGACAAGACTGCGAGGCCTAACTGAATTAAATTTTGAGTCATAGTTCTGTACGATGTTTTTGATTTTAACCATGTTTATATCGGGTAAATTCCATCGTAAATGACTAATTATTGAAAAAAGCGTGAAAAACATTACTTCAATGGACGTTAAAAAAATTGTGACGTTACAAGAGCAGTATAAAAAAATCAATAGTAAAGTGTTCTGGCGTTCCCCTTGAGAACGTAACACGATTTATAATAATATCAAAGGCAATTATTTGATCTGTAATGGTGGAGATCAATGACGCAGCCAATTTTGTCATGAATAAATTCGTCCGAGTACGCAGTAGTGTAACAGCTGCCATCTCTTGCCATATATGGCACCAGTGCATGAGTTTTCGAGACTTCTTTGGTTTGGCTGCGACTGTGATTTGTCCCAGTGAACGGTCGTGCTCTGTAGAAACAGCCAAATTGCTCCCAGTTTGTGGACAATTGTATACCCGAGGAAACAGAAAACCTCCAACATCTTAACTTTTAGAAGGGATTTTTTTCTAAAATGAATTTGTTCATGAACATCGATTACCATATTTACAGGTTGTGTTACAGAAATTTAAGGTTCAGTGTTTACGTTGCATGGCTATACATAGGAGCCAAATAAGACAGGATGTCCTCATTATGGTGGACTCCAGACCACTTGAGAACCGAAAAGGTGCTCAGAAAATGCTGAGCAATGCCGAGGGGCTTTAAATGTCGCTGATCCGGCGTTTTCTTCACGCGAGCGAAAAGCCTTTGCGTTACAAAAGCACATGCAATTCACGCCCGACTGTAATCTGTAACTTNGCGGCTGCAGTCCTAGCCCAACTTGGTGTGGAGGGTGGGTGGACATGGGGGTGGGCAAACTTTACGAGCTGAACTTCTGTACGGTTTAATTCACTTCCCACTGCATTACATCGTTAAACAACTACAGCTAAGAATGTTTCTCTGTTGAAATGAATGCTCTTTTTTCCCCCCTCGTTACTTGCCTTCAAAGAGGAAATGAAAAAGAGTTTACAAGTTAGTTTTTCCTTTCCTAATGAATGCAGTATAACGACCACGTGTTTTCGTTGTGCTCTCTTGCTTAAAATTAGTATTTCAAATAAGAATTAAAACTGTGTGGTGGTGCTGCGGTCAGACAACTCGGACACTTCGGAGAACCTGGACCAATCCTGACCGAGAAACCAACAGGATTTTCGTGCTTGGAAACGTGACGGACGTTTAGGTCGTTGTGTTTTCTCGGGGCACTCGCGTGTTCTCTGCCACCGAAACAATGTGCTGTTCCATCCTTACCTCGCATCATCCTCATCGGTGCTATAGATCTCAGCTGTCAACCTCTGTCCGCCTTGTAATGACAAGACTGCGAGGCCTAAGTGAATTAAAATTTAAGTCATAGTTCTGTAAGAGGTTTTTGATTTTAACCATGTTTATATCGGGCAAATTCCATCGTAAATGACTAATTATTGAAAAAAGCGTGAAAAACATTACTTCAATGAACGTTAAAAAAAATTGTGACGTTACAAGAGCAATTAAAAAAATCAATAGTAAAGTGTTCTGGCGCTCCCCTTGAGAATGTAACACGATTTATAATAATATCAAGGGCAATTATTTATCTATAATGGTGGAGATCAATGACGCAGCCAATNTTATCTATAATGGTGGAGATCAATGACGCAGCCAATAATTTTGTCATGAATAAATTCGTCCGAGTACGCAGTAGTGTAACAGCTGCCATCTCTTGCCATATATGGCACCAGTGCATGAGTTTTCGAGACTTCTTTGGTTTGGCTGCGACTGTGATTTGTCCCAGTGAACGGTCGTGCTCTGTAGAAACAGCCAAATTGCTCCCAGTTTGTGGACAATTGTATACCCGAGGAAACAGAAAACCTCCAACATCTTAACTTTTAGAAGGGATTTTTTTCTAAAATGAATTTGTTCATGAACATCGACTACCATATTTACAGGTTGCGTTACAGAAATTTAAGATCCAGTGTTTACGTTGTATGGCTATACATAGGAGCCAAATACGACAGGATGTCCTCATTATGGTGGACTCCAGACAACTTGAGAACCGAAAATGTGCTCAGAAAATGCTGAGCAATGCCGAGAGGCTTTAAATGTCGCTGATCCGGCATTTTCTTCACGCGAGCGAAAAGCCTTTGCGTTACAAAAGCACATGCAATTCACGCCCGACTGTAATCTGTAACTTATTAATGAGTGATAGCATAGTATCAACATGGGTATTTTTAAAATAATAAATGTGGACATATGGTGAAGACACTACCATGTCGAAGAGTTTTCTCAGTGTACTCCAGTTTTCTCTCTAGTCTTTATTCTCTTGTTGCTCCAATCTCTTTTCGTCCCACCTTATTCACTCTACAGGCTAGCCTGGAACGACACCTTCCTTTATCCTCATTCTTTTTAACCTCGCCCAGGCGGTAAAAACGTGCAGACGTCATGTTTTGATATTGAAGTACTGCTGAAAGTACAATAAAATACATAAAAAATATCCTTGAGCAGTGCACACTTAGTTTTCAAAGAAACTGTATGTTGATTTTCTTTGTTTAATCACCTCACCGCCCACTTGTCGATGCAGAAAAATATTTCCGTTCTTGTAAAAATAAATATTCAATTTTATTTTCCCATGGTACGTTTCATTGCATTCCCACCGGCAGTTTTTTGTTAAACACTTTATTTTAAGTACTTTTGAAAATAGTGAGTGCTCTGAATTTTGACGACAAACTCCTGTTACAGCTTAATTCCATAACAAAGCAAATACGGCCCACAACAGTAACGAAAACTTCACTTCCAGCTGGAACACAATCATGATGTTGAAACAGCTGCAAATTACCACCAACAAAAACTGCAAAAATCAATAGAAAGAATATATAAATTATAATTTCAGCCAAAAGTATAATCTGTTAAAGAATTAGTGTTAGTACGTTTCGTTTAAAATTTGATGATTGTGCATTACGGCGTTACTAACACCAGTCGCACGTAGACACGAGGAACCACCCATGTTCTCTTCTGTATCTACGATTTAAGGTTCAAAATGTGTCTGATTTTTAATTTCTCCCGCTAAAATCTCCCTGAAAACCTGCCGTTTATTACTAGTTACCTATTTGGGAATTCTGTTAAAAATTTGTGTGCAACGTTTGACATTTCGACATTTCGTAGAATTCAGTTTTGCGTAAGAAATCCTTAAAATTTTTTATTTAAAATTTCATTACCTTCACATTAGTTTCTTTCACATTGACGCCTAACTACTACTAGCATTTATTCTCATACCTTTTTATACCTATCATATTCTGGTAAATAATACTATTCTCTTTCGTAAGGAATACACTTGTCATCGCTCTCATTTACAAAGCACGGGTCATAATTTTCAAATCAACTATTTATTTTCCAGTTGTAAATCAGGCTTACCAACACGTACAAGGGCCACCCTCCCTCACAAGGCTGCCAACAGCGTGGCGGGCCGAGAACATTCCACACTCCAATCACACGCACTCTGTCCGCATCTTAAACCTCCGGTGAGCACGCACAAGGAGAAGCAGGGTGAGCATGATACAAACTTGTACCAAGCAGTACAAAATTGTTTGTGATTACAGTAAGTTGTTTTTCTAATGCTCATCGCAAAGCATCAAAACAAAAGAACTGACGACAACAATAAAGCATCTTAAATGGCGTAATTAGAGGAATGACTGTAATCTGGAAAAAATACTTTAAAAAATGTGTTGAGTTTAGTGATGTACACTTGTTTCACTAGCATAATTCTAAACTTTTGAAACTGATATTTAACAGTTGTCATTATTTAAAGCGTTAAAGAACTGTTGATGTCGTACGAGGATTCATGTTACAATGTCACATACCAACAATATTTGAAACATATTCCACGTTTCTAAATGTTTAGATAAAATTGAAATTACATAACCTATATATAATTTAAATATTATATACACATATACAATATTTTGTCGCTTACGGACAATCGCAAGAAATATTTTTTTAAATGAAGTTTAACAATATGTGCAAAATATTTTACAAATAAAATTATGCAAAAACATAAATCAATAAAAATTATATTTTATGAAACAAAATAGTTTACATTGTCTAACATTATAATTTGGAAATAATTTCGTTCAAGAGATACCAATGTTTGTTTCTGGTGTGTCCTAGAAAAGTAGCAAACATTTACGGATAGCACAAACCGGATTTAATGCCGTTGCGAACCTTGCCATAGCAGTGACTTCTTGAAGCCCGTTGGCAATTTATTAATTTAACTAGGATGCTGTTAGAAGCTATAATAAACCTGGCTGGAATGTGATGGCTGTAGTATAATAATGTATGCGTTATGTCATGATATCCTAAATAGCTGAGTGGAGCAAAAATTCCCCATATTTTCATGCTTTGTCATTCCAGTTATTTTTAAACACTTAAAGCCGGAACGTCTAAGGTTCAGCTTCTGACAAGAGAACTGGATCGTGACAGCACCACAGAAACCAAAATATTGGTATGTCACCACTAAGGGTCACATACAAACTGTCCCTACCCTCTAGTGCTAGTCTTTAACATTTTTGTTTCCTTAAACAGTAACGCTCAACAATATAACAACATGGCTAAGGTTTATTCTACTCCGGTTAGGGAACAAAACGAGATTTCTTATGGGAGAGTTTGGCATAAGGAACATTTCCGTCACCAGGGGCGTAGTGTTCCAAAAGGTAACTTTTAATTAAAATTTTAAGCTACGTGAATAATGAAATAGAACGATTTTACTTAGTTACGAAGTTATTTTATATTTGATATGGGATTATTATAATTATCCTGTTTTTAACGTAGAAAATAGAGAAAATTTGGTACACATGCGACACTAGTGCTTACCTAGTAACAAACATTTTTGGTTGCTAAACTTTTAACATTGATCTTCCCAACCTGAGCAGAAGTAACCTTACCTCAACTGCATAGGCTGTCGACCATATTGGATTCAGGTAAGCCAACATTAAAACATTTCATGTAAATCAGGCTTTCTTTCTTTTTTTTTTTGTTTTTTGTCAAATTAACGAAAAAGTTGCATTTAGAGTAAACTTCAAGTGTATAAAATTATATATTCATATTAATTATTTAATTATATGTATTTTTATTTTATTCATAAAGTGTACAGAACTATTATTATTCTTTCTAGCCCCTAGAAAATAAAATAAAAAATAAAATGAAAAAGTTTATATTTGAAAAACTATTTATATTATTTTAGTAAAGACCATGTTCAACGCGTGCAAAAATGTATGTTCATATTTTCAAATATATACAATATAATTTTTAGGAATTCTTTTCAAGCATATTCTAACCAGTAAACATTCTGAAATTTTTAAGTGAGTGTAATTTCCAGAAATGACTTGTGGCATAGCGTTTTCACACAACACAGACGTTCTGTCACTGTCCACACAAGTGCAACTTCAGTAAGTGAATAAATAAGGTAGACTCACAAGCTGTGGTCTTCAGTTTCTGTAGAATTCTATAGTTCTAAAACAACACTTCAGTGCCCACTATAATAATTCGTGGTAAAAATGTTATTTTAATTTTAAAAAGGACTGAATAACTAAGTAAATAATTTTTTGACCAGAAGCCAGTGTCGGAAAACCTTCTACTCGTGGCAAAATCAAATCAAGCGTTCGTAAAAAGTATTAATGAGTATTGCTTCTGCTGAGTCTAAGTGCGTTTCTGATGTAAATTCCGAGTCCAATAAAAATGTTCCCGATTTTGCTTCTCGGAAAGGGAATTTTATCTAACGTCATGTGAGATTATGAAACAGGTGTTCATCGCCGTATGATGCAAATACTCTGTCCTTTGTAAACATGATTGTCAATTACTCATTGCTTCCTGTACACAAGGGTAATGACACTTGATCTGATAATTGTTTTCGAGTAACGTGGCACTTTTTTGGACATGAGTTCCTATTCAAGACATTTTTAGTCCAGTCTGCAAGCGCCAAGAGTTTTAAATAGTACTTCCAAGACACCTGTACTTAGGCAGCTTCAGCACACAGAAAGCAGGGTCCGCGGTGGTGTGATGGTTTGACTACTCGCCTCCCACCTAGGCGAACCGGGCTCGAGTCCTGGCGAGGTCGCTCCCGGGTTTTCTCAGGGATCTCCTGTTTCCCCCACCTCTTGTATTCCGGCACTGCTCCATACGCACCTCATCGGCTCTCAAGACTTCGATTATAAGAACCGCTCAAATCTCTCCACTCTACTCCACTCCATACAGAAAGCCATGAAGCGACTTTTTAATGCCGTTAACTGGTGTCGCCTTTTGCATAGGCAGCCTGCCTGATATTCGTGTCGCTTCGTGGCGTGCAACAGGCGCTTATCGTGTCACCCGGTTGTGAAGAAGTAGCGAGTAAATCCTTTTCGCCAACGGAATGGGAGTGTCTTGCTGTACGGAAATATTTAAAGTGACAGATATAAGGTGAGAACCGACCACTCTGGGCTAGCACTACACTAGAGGACGTAGTGATTTCGCAAAGTGTTACTACCGCTGATATACTGAACGCTAGTTTTTCTTTGACATAATACCAACTACAAAAAATCCATTTGACCGATGACTAGCACTGAAAGAGGAGATAATTTAATTTTTACTGTATCTACGTTTTTTAAAATTTGTTGAAAGTTTCAAATACAATATAATAAATATTAAGAAGAATTCATTTTCGAGTTTGCGGAGTGATAGAACACTTCCGCGTGTGACTGAATAACATCAGCAAACTACATCCGCAGGTCCTTCACAAAAATATAAATCAAGCAAAATATATATCTTCGAATAAATATTTATGAATTCAATTGATGAATAATATATATTCTGCAAATGTTGCAAAGGATAGCATACTTTTACAATGATGGAAATTTTAATTCTATTATCGCTTATGGCTGGTTAGAACAACAGTGGTTATAAACCCCATTATAACCAAAAATCATTAATCCAAAATAGACTTTTGCAAGCCCTTTCGTATAGGATGTGATCAAAATCGGTACAGATAGTCGACATAAAAGAACACGCACAGACACGTATTATTTTTAAAACTTTCTTTTAAAAAACTATTTAAATATTCTTTAAATGAAAATATTCACAGAATAGATATGTATGTATCAGAGACCTATATCTCAGGAAATTGTGAATTAAGAAGATCATAACGGAATGACTTTAATTCTTATTAGAATCTGCTAGTACAAAAAAATTTGTTTAAGTTAATTGTATAGTTCCATAAAAGGTATACAGAACCTAAAATTGTGAAAAACCACAATTTTTATGGTAAATAATTAATATGTCTAAAAACTGCAGAAGAAATACTATGAGTGATTATTTTTTGTGTAATTCGGTGGTGAAATTATACAAAATATTTTAAGGAGTACACACGCACACGCAAACAAGCAAACGAGACAAAGTCGTCTCATTAAGTTTGTTTTCCATAGGAAAGTTCGTTAAAATAAGAAGGAAACAAGTATGGCTTATGGTAATAAGTGGCTCTTCTTGATGAATTGGTTACAGCCTGAAGCATTGTGGGAACTCCAGTAATGTTTATTCCACTCAGGTTGAGAAGGAAATGAAATTTATTATGGAAAAACTTGGTATAAGGAACATTTCTGCCGCAAGATGCACTGGTGTTCGAAAGATACCACTTTTTAGCTGTCAATACATGGAGAAATATTGTTTATTTGTGTATAAATGTTTGTGTTTGGTCCAAATTGTGATGTATATATGCCCCAGCCAAAATATTAAATATAAACTTTATTTCGTAATTATTATACACGTCCTCCAACAGTATTCATAATCGTAAACAGTTAACAATACAATTTTGTTTCACTTTGAGTTTTTGTGAACAAGCTTATTTGAATAGAAATGAAGTTCCAAATTTAAGGGTGAAATAAAGATAGCTTCATCAAAAGCACTTTCTTTTTTCGTTTCTGTTGCCACATTTAAATAAAGTAACATTGTAACTCAACGTTTTGCTAAATCAAATTTTAATGACAGAATAATACATAAAATGTGGCAATACTGCGTTAAATTTTAATTCGTAATGAGAATAACACGTTAATTCTTTATATATGTTACAACAATACAAATCGGAAGATTTTAGCGAAAACGTAATTAAATAGAATTTATAAAAATTGCAATTGTCCCATTAGTTTACATATAAGACGTAGGAAATCCATTACACGTGCGACAACAGTACCACCTGGCGGGGGAAATGTTAATATGCTAAACAGTTAGCATTAAACTTCTCAACCTTAGTGGAATAAACCTTAACTCCAGGCGTCGGCGCAGTAATTGAGAACGTGTAACGCCTGGTACGATTAAGCACAATATTCCCTTTAAGGTTTTCTATTGCAACACAAAGGTGAGCCCGACTAATCATAAGCTTATAACAATTTCAGAGATTGATACCAGGAATCAAACCCAGATCGCCATGTCTGAGACAAGCAGATTTACCTTCTACAACACTGAGGTGGTTTAAGTGATTCGTAGGAGAGATTTACTTATTTGAGGTTGGAACTGTATATACAGGTTACTGAGAACATTATATTAATTACTGAACATGTAACATTAAGTGTTCTGGATAATGTGCAGCTGAATAAAGATATAGAACCACTACAAAAGCTCAGACTTTAATCAAAATGATTCCATGAAATAATCAGAGCTGATTTCTCACTTCGCAGTAAATTTCGTCACATAGAAAAATAGGAGCGTATTTGACAACGGATTATCAAAATTGGCAACTATAGTCCATTCACGGTTACTTCCAACTTTTTTGAAGCCCTGCTAAAGTTCTACTTCCAAAATATTCCTCCGCCTCATGCAAACAAAGTTTAACCAAGTCTATAAAATTACACCAAAAGGACATTGCACCACATTCGTACGCACTCAATGTAATAATATTTTGCATAAGGACTATTTCAAATAGGCTATTCACGGTAAAGGGAACACTTTTTATGGCCCTGCTAAATTTTTCCTTTCAGCCAATTTATATATTTCCGCCACATTTTAATATAAACATTGCGGTGTTACTAACAAACAGAGTTTATACATTTCACCACTCTCGAAAGTTAACGCCTGAGGCTGCATTAGAATACATGTATTAGGGGTCAATGTCTATTGAGAGGACCTTAAGAAGTGCTCGCTTCGCCGCGAATAGCCCATACTACGCTTTACAAACAAACCTATTTTCTCCCTGTTTTACTCGTATTAATTATAAATGAAATATTATAATTTATAAATAAAATATAAGCAGCAGTTAAATTTAATAAAAAAAATAGAATATTTGTTATGTCAAAATAAGTATAAAATGCTTGTAATATATGAGGTGATATTTCAAAGATTTTATTCAAAAAGTGTTAAGAAACCGTTAATAGGCTATAAAAAGTGGAATGCTTGCAAGTGGTGGTGCAGAGGCGAGGCAGACCTCTTCCGACCACGGTGAACCTGGGTCAATTCCCAGGAGGGGTCAAACCGGGATTTTCACATGTGAGAACCATTGAGAACGTTGACGTTGGTGGGTTTTCTCGTGGTATTTCCGTTTCCACTGTCAATGCATTCCATTGATTCTCTATCTCCACCTCACACCACCTGCATTAGGACTAAATACCTCAAATGTTAAGCAGCACACAACTATTTCACTCTCAGTCGCTTGTAAATGAGTATTTTTTTTACGTTCGAGGTAATAGAAGAAAGTAAATCAAACGTCCGCAAAGTTCTTCAACTGAAACGCGTCTTGCTCATCTGCTACGAACAATAAGAGGATATCTTGAGGGATTTTGGAGATGTTCCATAGATATCCTAGTAAGTCTCTGTGACACTATATGGATATCCTGTGGTAGTTAAAATTTCCTCCTTCGGCTGTTCTACGGACACATTCGTGGTACATCTGGAGGATATCCTAGCTGCATATCCAGTGGACTTGTTCGTGGTACATCCTAGAGACTTCTGTGGATCTGACATAGTACATATGAAGGTCTCTATATCCAGATATGTTATTAGTACATTCAATAGACACCACTGATGGATGCCTGTACAATATTTCATTTATTTGGCTTTTTGAATGTGCACTTCTAGTGGTGTAGGGACTTTGTGAATATGTGTATATTTGTGGGTCATCTTAGGATGTGAATATCCCAATGGTTATCTTATCCTGATGATATTTAAAAAATATAACCTAAAGATCTCCAGAAAAATTCACTCCCATGATATTCCAAAAACACCAGGATATCAGAGACTTACCTGGGATATCCCCAGGATATTTCATGCAAAAGGATTTCCTAAAGATATTTCATAAAATTACCCTAGGATATCCACAATTTGATATAATATATGGGATAACCTCAGGATATCCCATGTACATCAGAATATCGTGGACATGCAATGAACATTTTCGGGATATCCCATATATATCATGTGCTGTATGGTAATTAACTTAATTCTAGCAGCAGTGGCGTAACAATTAAGGGAGACCAGGTGTACATGGCCCTTCCTAAATTTAGAAAAAGGCGCCAGAATAAGAGTAAATGGACACACAAACGGTTCTTTTATTTCACCAAGGTGTGTTCTTATATAATCTCTAATGGATTGTTATAATGTATTTCTGATACTTATATATGGTTTTGATAGCAACGAAATAACATTTATAAGAGCAGAAAAAATATTCTTAGAGTGCCGCCTAAAGGCATGCCCTTTCGTAAGTTGGAGAGGTTGTTCCGTCACTGGCTAGCAGTCACTTCTCATTTTGAAATTGTCAAACATATCCGTCACTACGGTTTGCCAGGAGGGGAAGAAAACAAACTCTAACTAGTTATCTGGCTGGCGTTACCAATGGTGCCACAGACAAACGAATTGATCACAGAGCTACATTGCGTCAGATAATAAAATGATGTATAAAAAAACAAATAAATTAAATGATGGCTACATTTCATCTGTAGATTACTTCGTATTCAGGTTTCCCACCGTGGCTGATCGGACACCCTCCGCAAGCTAGGAGCAGCTTTCCATCTCGAGTGCGGACGGGTTAACGNGTTTCCCACCGTGGCTGATCGGACACCCTCCGCAAGCTAGGAGCAGCTTTCCATCTCGAGTGCGGACGGGTTAACGAGATTCTCTCTGCCCCGTCACTTGCCTGGGGAAACTGCCGCCAAGGAACGGGCTTGCGACCCTCGGCGGAGAAAGAGGACCCTTGTTGAACTTGTCTCCAGTCCTCGCGGAAAGACGCCCGCGGACTGTGCCGTACGCGGATCTGCATACAGCGGGTGCTAGCAGGGGCCGGCACTGTCCTGTCCGGCGGCGAGATCTCGTGCCACTGACGGCGACCAGGTACTGCGCAGTCGCGGCGACAGTCTGCTGAGCCGTTGGATTGCGAGAGCTGGGACGTGTTCCTCGCAGTACAACGACTTCTCTGCCTTATTGCAGTGCATGTAATTCTTTTAGGAAATGCAAACTTCAATTGTTGCTGCTTTAAGCATTGCACTTTAAGACTTGAACATGAAGAACGTAATTTTCTATTTGTTTCCAATAGCTTTTACGTTGAACTTTAAACAGGTATGGGTAGACTTTTCTTTTTCAGGTAGTGGCTTCGAAAGTGCTC
The DNA here is from genome assembly GCA_002778355.1 of Clitarchus hookeri. NCBI lineage: Eukaryota > Metazoa > Arthropoda > Insecta > Phasmatodea > Phasmatidae > Clitarchus > Clitarchus hookeri. The sequence goes on along the minus strand of NQII01007890.1, from coordinate 46,612 downwards.
ACTTAACCCGTTCATTCACCGTGGTGACGATCGCAAGCACGTCGCATATGAGTAATACTAGTGACCGGTAACGTATACAGCAAGGTATCAGTGCCCAGTACTTTGGGTCTTCTCCTTGCGGCTAATCTAGTTTGTAGAATTTTTTACACCTCTCTGACATGAATCCGGTAAGGAGTGTGTAAAAACTCACCTGCCGAAGCAACTAGCCCTGAAAATGGTCTCTCTCTCTCTCTCTCTCTGAGGGGTTAGTGTCAATATCATCGAGCACGCAGCACGTTCTAAGAAAAATGTCGAAACAAATACAGCGCGTACCAAAAAAATGCCGTGATTGTTATACTTCAACTCAGAAATTAGTGCGTGCCCGAAGCAAAACAAGCATGATCATGTGCGATTTGGGAGGGATCTGAACTCGCCCCTTGCTGGTTAGTATCAAGGGCTTCGTTCGTGTGGACACTTGCAATACAGCCAAACTGAGCGGAGGACGACAAATATCACACTGCAAGCCAAATAGTTTGAAAGAACGAAGCATTTGAATCGAACTCGTAGTACGCATATACGGCGAATATTTCGTTTCCTTAGCCACGCCCCGGATGTTCATTTCCTACGATCGTCTGGAGTTTCTTTTGTTTCCTTATTTCTAAGATTTAAAAAAAACAGTTCAGGCCTGAGCCTCCGCGGGTCCCACAGGAGAGCCTGCTCCCCTCTCTACGAGCCGAAGGAAGAAATTCCTGTGAAAATCTCTTTNTCTCTCTCTCTCTCTCTGAGTGGTTAGTGTCAATATCATCGAGCACGCAGCACGTTCTAAGAAAAATGTTCAAACAAATACAGCGTACCAAAAAAATGCCGTGATTGTTATACTTCAACTCAGAAATTAGCGCGTGCCCGAAGCAAAACAAGCATGATCATGTGCGATTTGGGAGGGATCCGAACTCGCCCCTTGCTGGTTAGTATCAAGGGTTTCGTTCGTGTGGACACTTGTAATATAGCCAAACTGGGCAGAGGACGACAAATATCACACTGCAAGAACGAAGCATTTGAATCGAACTCGTAGTACACATATACGGTGAATATTTCGTTTCCTTAGCCACGCCCCGGATGTTCATTTCCTACGATCGTCTGGAGTTTCTATTGTTTCCTTATTTCTAAGATTAAAAAAAAAAAAAACAGTTCAAGCCTGAGCCTCCGCGGGTCGCACAAGAGAGCCTGCTGCCCTCTCTACGAGCCGAGGGAAGAAATTCCTGTGAAAATCTCTTTTACGTTGACCGGTGCGGCAGATGGCCGGCCGGCCGGGAGTAAGAAGGAGGAGGACTAGTTTTAAATTATCGCTCCGTTTTGGAGCGCAGCGACTTCCAGGCGCGGTACACGGCTCTCGCAGGTCGGTGCCAACTATAAAACTTCCCCGGCGGCGGCGGGGTGTCTCAACAAAAGCTGCGCCGTGATTCTTGTGAGGCGACCGACACGGCCGCATCTCACCTAGTCGTGTTAAGTACCCAGGTGTTTATCATTTCGGTAAACATACAACATCCACAATACCCGGGTATTTATTAATTTCCCCGTACACAATGTTTCCACACAACTTTCCTTTACTTTAATAAAATTGAAATACTTTGTTTCTTTCCCAGATAAATATTTATTCGTGTTGTGAATATTTTACTGATACATATTCATGGAGTAGGTAATTTAGTTTGACTGAAACTAATTTCACTAATTTTTTTACTTATTCGTTACAATACATTACTGACTGATTGATTAAGACATGGCTTAAATTATTTTGGTATGAGTAGAAAACGTAATAAATATTAAAATGTGCCTATTTATAACCGATTTTGAGCTTTTGGTTGTTTATATTAATTGAAATAACTTTAAGGACTGTTGCAGTAATATTAGATTATAAATTAGGTAATTGCAGGCTAAGGCAATTTTATAGCATTACAATACTGGAAACAAATATTTATACGCCATAAAACGTGTTTAAAACTACAAATATGCTAACATTGGGTATTTACAAGGAGCATGGGTAAATACTCATTTACAAATATCCTTCCCGCTGGATATTTACCCGACCCCATCTGTATTTTGAGCATGTGTACCTGGCCGCCATGTTCCGTGCTGATGACGTCCGTCTCGCATTATCTGCAAGCCGAGACCAGTCAATCAAACTGGAGTCACTGATCACTGTAACATCTGACCACACATCTACTTGCTGCGCTTAAGATGAGTTCGCAAAGTTACACAACGTATTTTCTCAACTAGCTTGCTGCAGTAATTTCACTAAGGAAGCACTCCATTCTTTGTGTGAATTTCAAACCAGTAGAAAAAAAATAGTTGTGGCTACGGGTTAGTTTATAGAACGAAGTAATTACATTTACCTCGGAACTTTCCACTAACCATTTTTTGTTATTCTGTGCAGTAACTTTGTTATAAAGCGTAGAGTTCTCGTGTTAGTACCAGTGAGATATCTGGGACGTAAGACTTTGTGAAAACTTCAATATTAAATACCATCTATAAACGTCATTGTCTCCTAAAAACAAGGATCCGTGTGTCCTATTTCGTACGGAAATGAAGTGTTTCAGATATACAGGTTGATTCTAAAATCATGGGACAAACATTGAGGGGTGGTAGAGCTCACTAAAACAAACAATTATTGTATAGGAACATATGGGCGGAAGTGACGCGTTGAGGCACAAACACAAAAATAACACATGAAATGCAACACATTGTTTATTTAAAACGTCGCCGCTGAATGCGTTTTTACAGCAATTTTTATAATAATTGCTCAAAATTGCTACCACCGACAGTAATGCAAGCTTGGTAGCGTCGGTTGAGTGATTGGCGAACAGATTCAAATACGCCGGGTATTTCACGCACGCCACCATTGTCAGCCAATCACGCCATATGTAGAGGTCGCCAAGCATGCGTGACTGTTGGTGGATGCATTTCCAGCAACTGTTTTAACATTTTCTGTACGGAATCACTCGTTAAGTATGCTGCTAATGAACATTTTATGTTTCCGTTAATGTGTTATGTTTTTGTGTTTGTGCTTCAACGCGTCACTACCGCCCATGTATTCCTATACAATAATTGTTTGTTTTAGTGAGCTCTACCACCCCTCAACGTTTGTCCCATGATTTTAGAATCACCCTGTATACTTCTTGCTCAGAAGTTAATTGGGAAGACCGAGTACATTGCGTGGTTTAATTACGAAATGCGAGGATATAGACAACGACGAAAGGAAATTAAAGAAGAATAGTTCCTCATAAGCAAGTCATATTTAAAGCGACTAGTATTCTGAAACAGATTTAGAAATGTACTAACAACGAAAATAAACATACAAATAACTAGAGCTACTTCTTATTTAAAAGAGGACTTTTAAGAGCCTTGCTTAATTTCTTATTTCTGAAAACTATCTTTTCTTTTTAGCCACGTCTACAAATTTAGGCAGTCTCCTACTTGGCGTTTGAACTGCACTGTAGGTTGTTTGAACTTTGAAATATGGGTTTTTTGATGAAACTATCAAACGTGTCTTCCCCAATATGTTCCTACTAAAAGAAAACATTTATCCGAGACGAGGACAGAGTGGACATTTCAAGATATCACGCATGCTATGAATGTTGTTTTGGAGCCCTGCAACATAGTTAAAAACAGCTTTTTCAGACTGCTGTATCTTGAAACATACTACCCGCACACGTACGTAACTGCGATATGAGCCTGTATTGAACTTTGCTGCAGAATTCCCATCAGTAAAATGAATGATGAGGTCACCGCTTCAAGTCCCGCAGGTACGCGCACCAAAGCGAGAGCACTGTACGCCATTTCAGAGCCTTGCCCGTAGCCGGCGATTGCACACTTGGCGTACGTGTCAGTGTAACCCTTATCGCCCCCGCGCTTCTCGGCCTCAAACGCGAAAACAGCTCCAGTTAAGGGGCCCGCCTGCTTGGGGATTTTTACCGCGTTCGGGGCCGAGAAACGCGAGAACTGCAAGGGCGACATTGCCACTCGCTACAAGTGCACCATCGCCGCTACGCGCAGGGCTCTTAACTGGCGTACATTGTTCTCGTAGTGCTGCGTCTACCTATGGGACTTTAAGCGGTGACCCTATACATTTATTAGTGTAAAATCTGTAGCAAGGTTCAATGCATGCCTCTAGAGTACTTTTGTGTGTATATAAAGCTTATAATGTTTAATACAGCGCTTTGAAAAAGCTGTTTTTAACCATTTTTGAGTGCACTGAAATGGTGTTTATAATGTGCGTGACGTCTTAAAAGTAATCGACAGACATAGTCTGAAGTATGTGTTATTTTCGTAGTTTAGCGCATAGGACGCACGTTCAATAGTTTCGTGAGAAAACCGGTATTTCAAACACACTGCAACGAAGTTCGAGCGCCGGGCAGGCGGGTCCCTTAAGCGATCGCCTCAACATTGCTGAGAGTCTGACAACTATAGTCCATTCGAGGTTTCTTACAACTTTCCTGATGCCCTGCCAAAGTGTTAATTTCTGGCTATTCCTCTACCTCATGCAAACAAGGCTTAATTAAGTCTCGAAAATTACACCAAAGGGACAACACACTGCATTTGTGAGCACTCAGTTTGATTTTTTGCATGACAACTATTTCTTGCTAGGCATTACCAACACACCTATTTTCTCTATGTTTTTATTTGTTTTATTTATAGTAAATACAACATTATAATTTATGGATATAATATACATTCAATTTATCCAATGATAAGATACTTTTATGTTAAAATAAGTATAAAACGCTTGTAGAGCATGGAATATTTAGAAACAACCGAACAGGGCATTCTTAGGATGATTTTTCAAAGTTTCAATTCAAAAAGTGAAGTAACACACACACACACAGATATGGAACTAGAGTATTGCAATAAGTTGCGAGACTAATCTTGTTTTGGACACGTGAGAAATATGGGTTCGGATGTATGAGTCCGTATAAAAATTTTAGGTACACCTAGTCTCTCTGTCCCCCCTCCCCTGGTTCTATCTATTTATCTCTCTCTCTCTCTCTTTCTCCTCTCTCTCCTTACAGACATGATTTGCGATATGAGGGTTTTTTTTTTACAGTATTAAACCTTGTTCTTTCAGCAAGGAAGGATCAAATTCATATACATTTTTATGATGTAATACAAGTGATATAATACACACTTCATAATGCTAGTATTATGGAACAAATAATAAGAAATTTCAAATATATAACATTAACAAATATATTTCAATGTCCGTTCAGTTAGAAAGCACAAAATTCAATGATTTTTTTTTTATTAGTGAGCAACGGCGTGCAGAGAAGATGGAGTAGGTAACAAATATTATTAGACACAGGATAGGTATTTGGATGTCGTGGTGTTACAAATAAGGTTGTTATAAAATACTTACATTTCTTTACGTTACTCTGTATTGAAATACTGTAATGTGTATATATATATTTTTTTTTCTTGCCGACAACGTAGTTATTATAGACGAAACCATGGACTCGACCAATCAGGACAGGAGAAGAAAGCGGCTATCCGATCAAATGAGACCACATTCATTTCAATCGAGTTATTAGTCATGAAGTTATCGAGTCAGAATGGATCATCCTGTAGACGTTACATCGCAGTTTTCGTCCTGGTACCCCGTGTGTCGGGGTACCAGGACGTGTTCACCTCGCAAACAATATTCACCTCAGTCGTCGATATGAGGAAGGCGGGAGGATGCAATCTCTGTAAGCCCCGTTATACAATGACACGGAAGCGTAATAAAACGTACACGGAACACGTGAACAGAACAAGTGGTCAGATCGTGTCGAATTTTNGCGGTCAGATCGTGTCGAATTTGAGCTATTTCACAATACATCGACACGGATAGTTCTTCAACTTACGAAATGCAAAAATACTCAACTGTTTCAAATTACAGATACAAGTTTTATAGCGTACACGCCTCATTTGTCATATTTTTAGATTGTTTAACACTGCGTAAATTCTACTGACAAACCAACGCGCACGTGTTTATTAAAATAATTGATATCAGCCATGGCGAATCCATGGACTTATTGCCTTGTATCCCACAACGGCCACGAAAACAAATGTAAACAAACCAAATACTAGATTCATATTGGATGTACGGATACATGGACACGGAAGAGTTAGGAGTTGCCCAGGTTTATTACGTGTGACGATACGTTATCCGCGTGTGCATACACCCCTTTGTAGACTGAACACGGAGTGTGTTGCGTGCTCCGCTTCCGTGATCCGTATCCGCATCCGTGTCATTATAGAACGGGTCTAAGATAATTTTTGAGGGTAGGATTTCTCCGTTGAGGTATAGGCCGCGGTGGCTGAGCGGTTAGCCTGCTCGCCTCCCACCAAGGCAAAGCGGGTTAAATCCCCGGCCGGGTCACTACCATATCTTCGCGTGTGGGAATCGTGCTGGACGATGCCACTGGTCAGCGGGGTTCCTCGGGGATCTCCCGTTTCCCCCGCCCTTTCATTCCGGCGCTGTCCATACTCACCTCAATCACCATGATCGGCTCTCAATACCTCGCTGTTAAGGTGACCGCCTGGGTAGGCCACCGAACGGCGTGCAGAGCTCCAGCAGAAAAAGTTTTATTGAAAAACCGTCCAACGTGTCTGAGTGAGAACTACTTNACCGAACGGCGTGCAGAGCTCCAGCAGAAAAAGTTTTATTGAAAAACCGTCCAACGTGTCTGAGTGAGAACTACTTACGAATATAGTTTAAGAAACGTTTCGCGTCTGTACACGTTTTTCAGTTCTTCCATTTTTCTCAAACGCGTGTTTTTGTGATAATGAAAATGGCTCAAACGGGTGTTTTCGCGGTAATTTTTAAGTGTGAACATTCAGGTATAAAATATTAAAAAAGGAATAGGGACATGCATCAAACCTTTGTGTATTATTACGTCATAAATTGGTAGGGTCTCCGCTGAAATTCTCATAGAGGCGCGTTATTGACGGCAAGACTACACGCCAGTTCAGTGATTTGCGCGTAGAGGCGACGAGAGTGTTGATGCGCATGTCTCGGTCGCCCCTAGCGCTCCCGCGCTTCTCGGTCACAGACGTGCAATATTCCTCCGACCAGGTGGCCACCTTACGATCGTCCCGCACCTCTCCACTCGCCAACTCCGTCGAGGTGGCGGCGTGCTCGCGAGTGTGCCTGGGGCCGCCGTCACACGCCGGTGCGGACGTCGAGCAACCGGCGACCTGCTGAAGAAGCGGCTGCACGGCGGAGCGTGGGAGAATGCCGCAGGAGCTACGTCCACAAACAGAGCGTGAAGGTGGAGCTGCATTGTCCTCCTTGACCTTGGGCAACACGGCCGCTCCAGGGTGCCTCCTTCTTCCCGGCGCTGCCTGCACCAACGTCGCTACTGTAGACGTGGCCAGTCGTGCTGCTGCGACCGTAGACTAGAGACGAGGTACACCGATTTCCCATCTTGTGCGTGCGTACCTAACACTGACCTACCCCACCACCAATACAACTGNTATTATTACGTCATAAATTGGTAGGGTCTCCGCTGAAATTCTCATAGAGGCGCGTTATTGACGGCAAGACTACACGCCAGTTCAGTGATTTGCGCGTAGAGGCGACGAGAGTGTTGATGCGCATGTCTCGGTCGCCCCTAGCGCTCCCGCGCTTCTCGGTCACAGACGTGCAATATTCCTCCGACCAGGTGGCCACCTTACGATCGTCCCGCACCTCTCCACTCGCCAACTCCGTCGAGGTGGCGGCGTGCTCGCGAGTGTGCCTGGGGCCGCCGTCACACGCCGGTGCGGACGTCGAGCAACCGGCGACCTGCTGAAGAAGCGGCTGCACGGCGGAGCGTGGGAGAATGCCGCAGGAGCTACGTCCACAAACAGAGCGTGAAGGTGGAGCTGCATTGTCCTCCTTGACCTTGGGCAACACGGCCGCTCCAGGGTGCCTCCTTCTTCCCGGCGCTGCCTGCACCAACGTCGCTACTGTAGACGTGGCCAGTCGTGCTGCTGCGACCGTAGACTAGAGACGAGGTACACCGATTTCCCATCTTGTGCGTGCGTACCTAACACTGACCTACCCCACCACCAATACAACTGTCGAAATCACATAATCCACAGTGATGAACATGTTTGTATACATATTAATTTTTAAAAGACAAGCCCCTTCGTATGAATAAAATACTTTTAAAAGTGTGAAGTAATGAAAACACAGTTTAGTTATTAATTAATCTTCGATTGCGTGTGAAGATAAATAAGTTGACCCGGAGTCTGCAGTAAGCATACCCATTACACTGCAATCCTAGCTGATAATTTGGAAAAAAAAAAAAAATTACTATCGCCAACAAAAGTAAAGGCAGGAGCCAGGAAATTTTTTTTGCTATTTTTAAATAATGACGATTTTTAAATCATGAGCATAATAAGTGAAAGGAAGGGAAACAGCAGAGTTATGAGAGAAATAAATTAATTTTATAATGCCCCTTCAATTTTTTCCAGTCACGCCATTCTCAAGGCCTGCATAAATATTTAAATCACTGTCCAGCAGGTTGTCTTGCAATACTTTCCACCACACGAAGGCAAGTTAGAGTTTGAATAATAGTGTAAGTGAAGTAAAAAAAAAAAAAGATATCCAAAAAAAACCCAAAGGAAAAGAAATTGAAAAATCGTAAAGAAATCTCAAACTCTAATTGTAATACTTAAACTGCATTTATAATTGAATCAAAGAGTCTAAAACTTTAATAACGTGAAGTTATTGTGGGAAACTTATCACACACACATTAATATAAGAAATCCTTTGAGAAACCTAAGCAATTACTCTGAGGAATTTGAAACGCCGATATTTTGTATAATTATCTAGAACTTTTAAACTCACAAAATAGTAACGACTTCGTTGGAATTCAAACCCAGATCATACTGTTAAACATCGACCCTTTTATTTGCCCAGTAGAGTTCTTAAGGCTATAAGAGTTATACATGAATGTATTCGCAATGCCACAATAACTGAAACATGCATTCAGTGTAAAAAATAACGCTTCCATTGCAGTGCCAATTTTTAGCATACATTAGCAACATAGCAGCAAGTTACAGACTCTAAACTGTGTTTTCATTACTTCACACTCACTTAAGTGAAACTGACGTTACGCAGTGAGAACCCCTGAGACGTATTACTGAGGCACGTGTTCCAGCGTAGGTGGCCAGGTGCCCAAGGGGTAGCAACGAGATGAGCTACAACTGTCGCCGTGGAAGAGTATTTATGTTAAACCCCTCAATAAATAACCATGTAACTATTCTCATTACTGTTAAATTAATTGTGCTTGTGATTTCTACCGAAATATTATTGAAAAGAAAAAAGAAATGCTGAGTCACAGTTCACTAAAATAGATAATATGACTGTAGTAAATAAACATACCTCAGAATTACATGTTTAATTTCAAACGATGTGTACTTTTTCATAATTAAGTATTTACTTTGTTAGATATACACGTATTAACATCTCTTTGATTTAAATTGTTAATTTTTTTCGTCCATCACGCAACGTGTATCACAGAGCAGGAAAGGATAAAATATGTTTACTATTCTATTGAGTGCCTATGGACCGAGATTGTCGTAGTAAGTGCGCATATGCTAGTGAGGTACAAAAAGTACCGTAGGTTTGCAAATTTTATCCTAGGTTGGTTTGTAATAGTGACGCATTCTGCGTCCCCTATATTTTATTCGTCAGAACACACGCTCTGGCGAAGCTCGCAGGCGGACGACCGCAATAAGGATTAAGGGTTTGGCGGACGTGATGGGAGAATGGCGCCAGGACGGCCCGGCGGAACGACCACGTGCGGAGGAAGGCGGATGCAGCTGCATCTCGCAGCTGCCGGGGACGCGGAGCCCACACCAGCGGCGGCGCCTGTCCCAGGCTAGCTACCGCCATAAACATTGAGAGCTTTTGGCGGGCGTGCTGGGATAATAACGACACGATATCCGGAGGCATAAGAACAACACGTGCGCCGAACCAAAGAGGCCACCCAAGAGTTCCCGCACGTGCAGAACGGAACAATAAACTTCCATACCAGAGTCGAGGGGCGACGCCGGACCCAAGTGCGGATAGCTAGTGCACCGAACACGTGTTTACGACCAGGGGACCCACCAAGTAGCACGTGCAGGGCGAAGCACTAAAACTTCTAGACCAGAACCGAGGGACAACGCCGCCCACGTGTTTTACGACTCAGGGGGACGCGGCGGCCGCCCCGGACACGTGCAGAGATGGTGCAAGTTGAATATGGCGATCGAGCCTACAAAACCACGAGGAGGAGGATCGAGCAGTCAGTCAGTCGGGGGACCTGAAGCGAGGCGTCCGGGTCGGAGCCGGACGAAGCCAGTGCGAGGATCGATCAGTCAGTCAGACGTCGTCGAGCGAGCAGTGCGGAGAGAGCCGGGAGTTCAAGAGGGCGTCGAGACGCCAACGCCGATCGAGAGAGAGTGTCGCAGCCTAGACGTTCCAGTCTACCTACCGAGAGATGAAGCAGTCCCGAGATCGCCGGCTGAGAGAAGACCAGCGCCGCAAGTCAGATAAGTAGAGTTCTACACCAGGTGTGAAGAATCTTGCCCCCCCACGACGCAAAATCGTCGCGTAAAGCCATACGTAGCCCACATAGGAAGAGGGGAGGAGAGAGTTGTCTCGCGAGTTCATGTACCAGTTAACCTGTTAAGCAACAATAAAACTCGATTATGTGAACTCGCAAAGGAAGTGTATTGATTTGGTAAATTAGCACTAGGGACAATATGTCGACATATTCCTACGCCCTAACACGGAGGGCCAGCATCAATCGCTAGCGCCCCACGCCGAGAGTAGATTCAATACCTACTTATAAACCACAGCATTGGGCAGGTATCAATAGTTTAAACTGTAAAATCACTTATTCGCTTGTTATTCGAGGTGTAGATTGGATTTTTTAAACCTATAAATACACTTTTTCGTCAACTATACTAGATTAATTTAGGTGAATCTGTCGTAGGATTCTTCGATCATACATCAATATAAAGAGATGATTTCATTATTTTTTTGTGAAACATACATCATTCTGGGACAAATTAGGTGTTTTATGGCTATTATTAACTGTAGACGGTTAAACCAAACGTGTCGGTGCTTATACAGAGACCTTAAAACCAAAAACTGCTAAAATGTTTAGCGTAAAGTACTAAGATTTTTGGGATATTCTACTCAAAAAAAGTTATATACTATACGCCTTTGGCGATGTAAACAATCGACGTAAACGAACTCATGCCTCACACTTGGCGTCAAGAATGAATGGCAGCCGGTATTAAACGCCACAGTACTGCAATACAACAATGATGCTATCATAAAATGGACCTCCAAGTTGTCGAAACAAGTTCACGCATGACTACTGTGCACTGCAACAAACTGTTAAATTTCGTTTAAATGCCACACATTAGCTGATCTAGATTATAGTTTCGCAACACTCACATCATCAGTACGAAATAGCCAAAGGCATTTCCAGGCATATATGTATGTTGGAAGATAGCATGGAGTACATTACTGAAAAATGAGGGGAGGGGGGTTGGAATCCGATCTCATAGTAGTCATGGATGGAATATTAGGTCGCATTTTGATACTAACTTGTGTTGAGTATAAGGTGGTTTAAAAACTTCAGAAACAAACAGGATACGTTCATTTTCTGTTTTTAAACATAACACTCCAAAATCACATGGGTAGTAACCTCTATAGCCACATCGATGCACAGCCTCTTATATTCCAATGCTTATGAATTGTGCTGTTTCCCTTGTGCATGGAGCCAACGTTAATGTATGAAATATCTGCCTAAAATCAATTCTCCGTTGGTGACACTACCACGTATTTTTCACAACCAGTAGAATTCCATCAGAAATCTTTATTGCAAATATTTCCACGTCTAGATACTGGGTGTACTTCGTTTGAATGACTAATTTCCAGCAAACCCCCACTTACGATTGTGTAATATTTCGAGTCCCACAACACGTGAAATTTTTTAGCTGAGAGCTTCCATTTTCTCATCAAAGTAAGAGTGGCATAACCTGCCCTAAGAAACATCTTTCTTTGTGCTTCCTTAAATTTATACTTGAACGGGGTTATTTTAACGCTCTTTTCATGGATTCCCTCCTGTATTACTCTAACTATGACTTTCAAATACAACATTTTGCTGATGTAAAATTAACATAAAATAAAGAAATGTGGACAGAGAAAATTATACTATGATAGTACACACATAAATATATGTATATATAAACGAATATATAGAAACCATATGCTAAGCCTAATGTAGAAAAATCAAAGTTACTATCTGAAAATGAATCTTTTCAAATCATAATGCAAAATTAACATCCTCAACTATCTCGAACATGTCCGTCAGTTTCAATATGACACCAAGATTATATCTTATTTGTTATCAATAATCTGGAACGCTTTCGAAAAATACGAATTACTCTCACTTTTGTAAGTTTTTGATTCAACGCATAATGCCCCATTACGTTAAGTTAATTTCATGTGTATTTGAATAACGGGGTGGAGAAAAGAGGGCAGAGTGTTTATTGTGATGACTGCATTGATCGGGTATTTTTTTTAACGCGTTGGAGGGTGTTAATTTCTTAAAGAAATCATAAATAATATATTGGGAATCTCAAAAAATAACCCCGTGGTTGCTGATAGCTTCAGCGTGTCTGACATCTTACATGTGTGTCTTCAGAAGCAGTCATTTTTGTGTGGGTTGTAAACATTAGCCGACGAAATACGAGACAAGGTCGCAAATACGTAGATGATAAACTTGTTAAAATAACAAGTAAATATGTATACAAAAATAAAATACTAAAATCAATGATAATCACTGAATCACAGTCGGTGTCTGGACGCTATTAATCCATGTCATCGATTATAATTTTGCGTTGGGTTTTTCATGTAGCCTACGTGTCAACGCTAACTTTTAACGTGAGTGCCTGAAGTGGTATGCAACCGTGCAGACGCGAATGCAATATACCGGCATGAAGTCCAGGCGTCTTGTGTCCTTTCCGCACAAAGCATATGATGAATGTAGATCTACAGTGCACGTATTTTCTGCGACATACAGACCAGGTGTACATATAATTGACTCCAAAAGAAGGGTAGTGGGCTGCTGCAACCAAGATGTAGAAGCTGCTTAGCAGTAATGGAGGCAAAAACAGAATTACTCCGAGGAAGCCCACNGGGCTGCTGCAACCAAGATGTAGAAGCTGCTTAGCAGTAATGGAGGCAAAAACAGAATTACTCCGAGGAAGCCCACGTATAACTGTCGTTCCCGCCATGCTTCCTGCCATAACATTTTTGTCGCATCTGTACCTGACACCAGACATTTAACAGAAGGCCAGAGTTAATTTGTTCGCCATGTATTTTATAACAATTTGAAAATGAGTGAAGGATACAGCGATTTGCGAAAAAAAAACCGCTGGAAATAAACTCTTACACAAATTCGGAGGGAATCTGAGTCAAATGATAAGACTGAAATTTTGTTAACCAGCTGCGAAGACAAAAATTGCGCCCGAGATAAATACAAAAACAAATGCAATAGTTAGTTTCGCGTAACTACTGTACATTAATTTTAATATANCATTGCGCCCGAGATAAATACAAAAACAAATGCAATAGTTAGTTTCGCGTAACTACTGTACATTAATTTTAATATACGTCCTTAGTGTTGCGTGACATGCACACAGTGGGAATCATGTCGGGCGATGCCGCTGGTCAGCGGGTTTTCTCGGAGATCTCTCGTCTCCCCCCCCCCCCTACCTAACAAGGTATCCCAGTGATTTTAGGTTCAAAAAATAATAACTGTTGCTCTGCTAAGCTAATTCAGAGCTGAGGGATAACTGGGCTTAAAATAAATATAAATAAAATAATTTTATTCAGGCTTAAATATCATTTCAGACGATACAATTTTATTTTCTTGGTAAATGCTGAAATCTATTCCTGGTTTTCGTTCTGAGAGACCCTTTCCCTTTCTATAGCAAAATTCAAATCGTAATAAGGAAACTAAAAATCCTTATTTACAACACTGGTGTGGTCTCCGTGTAATTCCAACCTCACGCGGCCAAGTAACAGTAACATACTACCTCCCCCACCTAAATCAAGCTCCCCCGCCCACCTACGACTTTAAATTTTATAACAACAACAAATACTAAAAACCACGCTTAAATGTCATCAGTGGCGCTGATTTGTAATTCTAATTTTTCAACGCAAGTAACAGTCCACACACACACTGGCAGTATAGAATCACCACCGAACTGCACATATCATCAAAACATACGATCAGCAATAATATTTCAATTGTCACATTTTATAACGAACTCTTAACACTNAGAGATGAAGCAGTCCCGAGATCGCCGGCTGAGAGAAGACCAGCGCCGCAAGTCAGATAAGTAGAGTTCTACACCAGGTGTGAAGAATCTTGCCCCCCCACGACGCAAAATCGTCGCGTAAAGCCATACGTAGCCCACATAGGAAGAGGGGAGGAGAGAGTTGTCTCGCGAGTTCATNCGTAAAGCCATACGTAGCCCACATAGGAAGAGGGGAGGAGAGAGTTGTCTCGCGAGTTCATGTACCAGTTAACCTGTTAAGCAACAATAAAACTCGATTATGTGAACTCGCAAAGGAAGTGTATTGATTTGGTAAATTAGCACTAGGGACAATATGTCGACATATTCCTACGCCCTAACACGGAGGGCCAGCATCAATCGCTAGCGCCCCACGCCGAGAGTAGATTCAATACCTACTTATAAACCACAGCATTGGGCAGGTATCAATAGTTTAAACTGTAAAATCACTTATTCGCTTGTTATTCGAGGTGTAGATTGGATTTTTTAAACCTATAAATACACTTTTTCGTCAACTATACTAGATTAATTTAGGTGAATCTGTCGTAGGATTCTTCGATCATACATCAATATAAAGAGATGATTTCATTATTTTTTTGTGAAACATACATCATTCTGGGACAAATTAGGTGTTTATGGCTATTATTAACTGTAGACGGTTAAACCAAACGTGTCGGTTCTTATACAGAGACCTTAAAACCAAAAACTGCTAAAATGTTTAGCGTAAAGTACTAAGATTTTTGGGATATTCTACTCAAAAAAGTTATATACTATACGTCATTGGCGATGTAAACAATCGACGTAAACGAACTCATGCCTCACACTTGGCGTCAAGAATGAATGGCAGCCGGTATTAAACGCCACAGTACTGCAATACAACAATGATGCTATCATAAAATGGACCTCCAAGTTGTCGAAACAAGTTCACGCATGACTACTGTGCACTGCAACAAACTGTTAAATTTCGTTGAAATGCCCCACATTAGCTGATCTAGATTATGGTTTCGCAACACTCACATCATTAGTACGAAATAGCCAAAGGCATTTCCAGGCATATATGTATGTTGGAAGATAGCATGGAGTACATTACTGAAAAATGNAGTACGAAATAGCCAAAGGCATTTCCAGGCATATATGTATGTTGGAAGATAGCATGGAGTACATTACTGAAAAATGAGGGGAGGGGGGTTGGAATCCGATCTCATAGTAGTCATGGATGGAATATTAGGTCGCATTTTGATACTAACTTGTGTTGAGTATAAGGTGGTTTAAAAACTTCAGAAACAAACAGGATACGTTCATTTTCTGTTTTTAAACATAACACTCCAAAATTACATGGGTAGTAACCTCTATAGCCACATCGATGCACAGCCTCTTATATTCCAATGCTTATGAATTGTGCTGTTTCCCTTGTGCATGGAGCCAACGTTAATGTATGAAATATCTGCCTAAAATCAATTCTCCGTTGGTGACACTACCACGTATTTTTCACAACCAGTAGAATTCCATCAGAAATCTTTATTGCAAATATTCCCACGTCTAGATACTGGGTGTACTTCGTTTGAATGACTAATTTCCAGCAAACCCCCACTTACGATTGTGTAATATTTCGAGTCCCACAACACGTGAAATTTTTTATCTGAGAGCTTCCATTTTCTCATCAAAGTAAGAGTGGCATAACCTGCCCTAAGAAACATCTTTCTTTGTGCTTCCTTAAATTTATACTTGAACGGGGTTATTTTAACGCTCTTTTCATGGATTCCCTCCTGTATTACTCTAACTATGACTTTCAAATACAACATTTTGCTNGGGTTATTTTAACGCTCTTTTCATGGATTCCCTCCTGTATTACTCTAACTATGACTTTCAAATACAACATTTTGCTCATGTAAAATTAACACAAAATAAAGAAATGTGGACAGAGAAAATTATACTATGATAGTACACACATAAATATATGTATATATAAACGAATATATAGAAACCATATGCTAAGCCTAATGTAGAAAAATCAAAGTTACTATCTGAAAATGAATCTTTTCAAATCATAATGCAAAATTAATCTCCTCAACTATCTCGAACATGTCCGTCAGTTTCAATATGACACCAAGATTATATCTTATTTGTTATCAATAATCTGGAACGCTTTCGAAAAATACGAATTACTCTCACTTTTGTAAGTTTTTGATTCAACGCATAATGCCCCATTATGTTAAGTTAATTTCATGTGTATTTGAATAACGGGGTGGAGAAAAGAGGGCAGAGTGTTTATTGTGATGACTGCATTGATCGGGTATTTTTTTTAACGGGTTGGAGGGTGTTAATTTCTCAAAGAAATCATAAATAATATATTGGGAATCTCAAAAAATAACCCCGTGGTTGCTGATAGCTTCAGCGTGTCTGGCATCTTACATGTGTGTCTTCAGAAGCAGTCATTTTTGTGTGGGTTGTAAACATTAGNGGCATCTTACTTGTGTGTCTTCAGAAGCAGTCATTTTTGTGTGGGTTGTAAACATTAGCCGACGAAATACGAGACAAGGTCGCAAATACGTAGATGATAAACTTGTTAAAATAACAAGTAAATATGTATACAAAAATAAAATACTAAAATCAATGATAATCACTGAATCACAGTCGGTGTCTGGACGCTATTAATCCATGTCATCGATTATAATTTTGCGTTGGGTTTTTCATGTAGCCTACGTGTCAACGCTAACTTTTAACGTGAGTGCCTGAAGTGGTATGCAACCGTGCAGACGCGAATGCAATATACCGGCATGAAGTCCAGGCGTCTTGTATCCTTTCCGCACAAAGCATATGATGAATGTAGATCTACAGTGCACGTATTTTCTGCGACATACAGACCAGGTGTACATATAATTGACTCCAAAAGAAGGGTAGTGGGCTGCTGCAACCAAGATGTAGAAGCTGCTTAGCAGTAATGGAGGCAAAAACAGAATTACTCCGAGGAAGCCCACGTATAACTGTCGTTCCCGCCATGCTTCCTGCCATAACATTTTTGTCGCATCTGTACCTGACACCAGACATTTAACAGAAGGCCAGAGTTAATTTGTTCGCCATGTATTTTATAACAATTTGAAAATGAGTGAAGGATACAGCGATTTGCGAAAAAAAAACCGCTGGAAATAAACTCTTACACAAATTCGGAGGGAATCTGAGTCAAATGATAAGACTGAAATTTTGTTAACCAGCTGCGAAGACAAAAATTGCGCCCGAGATAAATACAAAAACAAATGCAATAGTTAGTTTCGCGTAACTACTGTACATTAATTTTAATATACGTCCTTAGTGTTGCGTGACATGCACACAGTGGGAATCATGTCGGGCGATGCCGCTGGTCAGCGGGTTTTCTCGGAGATCTCTCGTCTCCCCCCCCCCCTTACCAAACAAGGTATCCCAGTGATTTTAGGTTCAAAAAATAATAACTGTTGCTCTGCTAAGCTAATTCAGAGCTGAGGGATAACTGGGCTTAAAATAAATATAAATAAAATAATTTTATTCAGGCTTAAATATCATTTCAGACGATACAATTTTATTTTCTTGGTAAATGCTGAAATCTATTCCTGGTTTTCGTTCTGAGAGACCCTTTCCCTTTCTATAGCAAAATTCAAATCGTAATAAGGAAACTAAAAATCCTTATTTACAACACTGGTGTGGTCTCCGTGTAATTCCAACCTCACGCGGCCAAGTAACAGTAACATACTACCTCCCCCACCTAAATCAAGCTCCCCCGCCCACCTACGACTTTAAATTTTATAACAACAACAAATACTAAAAACCACGCTTAAATGTCATCAGTGGCGCTGATTTGTAATTCTAATTTTTCAACGCAAGTAACAGTCCACACACACACTGGCAGTATAGAATCACCACCGAACTGCACATATCATCAAAACATACGATCAGCAATAATATTTCAATTGTCACATTTTATAACGAACTCTTAACACTCAGTAAACAAATGTGTTCATTTTTTAAAGCTGCATTCGATGACATAAAAGAAAAACACTTTTATCATATCCCGTGTACGCCAACGCTGAACATAGGGGGTTATTTTTTATTCGAGTTGTTCGCAACTATTCGCCATAGTTACATGACAGGTATAGAAAGCATCTGTAACTTCCTTGTGCACAAAGCAGAGTGCGTGAAATGGCACCCGGCATTGTAAAGGACAACTATTATTCCGTCCCTTAAACGTCTTGGAATAAGCCCGGCTGGATATTTATCCACAACCAGTCCACCAACAAGAAAGTGATGTTTTCTTGGGTGGGTGATTAAGCCGTAGTCCCCTTTTCACCATGGAGATAGGGTAGCAAATTGTGAGGAGTAGGGATTTATAATAGCGTGAGAAAGCAGGTAGCAAAGCTAAATAACATATGGCTCTAACAATAAAGGGGTATGGGAAGCTGAACAGACAAGAGAGCTTATTCCTGGTTGGAGCTCGTAACCTGTGACAGCTGCCCCCCCCCCCTTTTNTCTCTGTCCTTTGGCAGACACACGTTAACGGCGTTCCAAAACAGTTTTCTTAGATACTATATTAAAGTAACATTTGGCAAAAGCTGAGAAAAACTAGAGTAAAGAAGGTTTTTGAACGAGTACAAGAGGAAGGAGCTTTCATTATTTAGAAACATGCCTTTGTTTACATTCCCTATAGGCAGTAGCAGAAAACTGTGGTTCTTTTTTTCAGATCTGTTAAACGGTGATATTCTGGATAATTAGGATATATAGATGGCGTCAGCGACGTAGGTCACTGTGACTCAACAGGGTCCTTGCGTAAAATCTAAAATGTTTTTAAAAGAAGGCAACACAAAATTGCAAAAAAAAAAAAAATACGACCACATTACAAAGAATTTTTCGTTCAAACAGTTAATATAATAATAGAGTTTCTTGTTGGGGAAAAAACTGAAGTGGTGTTGCCGTAATACTAATATTCTTTAGCAGGTGGCAGCATTATTACGTTTTAATTAGTTGACAATCATAGTTCCCTGTATATTTTATATTTAATGTAGCAAGCAGCCGTTGCTTGAGGCCACTTTAGTCTATTCGCGGTTTCTTCACTTTTTTTAAATCCACCCTTTGATAAATCACCCCATGTGTGACGTTTTTAATTGTCACCTAAATATGCCATATATCAGTAGCGTTTATACTTATGTTAACATAAAAGTATCTTATTTCAGGCTAAATTAAATTTTGACCTATATTTCGCATGTAAATTATAATATTTCATTTATAATTAATATGAATAAAACCAGAGAAAAAATAGGCGTATTGGTAATGCCTCGTAAGAAACAGTTCTTATGCAAAATGTTTTAAAGTCGGTGCTCACAAATAAGGTGCATTGTCCCTTTTGGTGCAATTTTCTAAACTTACCCTGGTCTAGCTTTGCTTGCATGAGGCGGAGGAATAACCTGGAAGTAGAGCTCTAGCAGGGCTTGTAAGCAGCAGTGAACTGGTCAGTGCTGCTGCTAGTGTGCCGGCTGACGGCGATTCAACAGCGGCCGTGAAAGAAGTAAGTTAACCCGCAGAGGAAGGCCGGCGAGTGTGGAGTGGCGGTGTGGTGTTCGCAGGTGACGCACGGCTGAGGAGATAGCAGGCGCGCAACGCCCTATCAGCAGCTT
>NQII01007890.1:0-26507 GCA_002778355.1 Clitarchus hookeri | reverse complement strand
TATCAGGGCCCGTGGTAGCCCAGGGGTTGTGGAGGAGGCACAATGGGACCACACAGCGTGCAGGACAGGGCTGTCCACGCAGACAAACCTCGCCCAGACCTGCGTCGCCCTTCCGTCCGCGGGACGCCGGAATTGTTGCTTACTCCTTATTCTGTAAGCTTTAAAACAAACTCGAAATCCATCCTCTCCTGTCACTAACCAATTCCTACTACTCTTAATTAGACCGCCTGAATAGTATCTTCATCGGAAATGTGTCACCTCCGGCCGCATTTAAACCAACGCTGGTAATGTTACATCTCCGGACTTTTTCTTCTTAAGGTAAAATGGGAGTGAAACTCAGTGTAAGTCCGCCTTCAGAGATAGCGTTTTTTATTAAATATACATAAAGCTTTGCTCCTGTAGGTTGGCGATCAGCGACATAAACTGTTATATGCCTGGGCATTACTCAGGGTCTCAATACAATAGTGGCTGTAATTCACCCTACTTAAAATGCTCCTCGCTCCCGCAGAAGAGTTTTGAATGGTTTTAAATTCTTTCCGCGTGTCTGATGATTATTTCACTTAGGTCTGCTATATTTCATATAACAAAGTTTATTCGGAAGTACAAATAAGAAACTGCCGAATCTAAATCACTGTTACAGTTCAACAAACGGGTGATAAACGATACGACAAACATTGTAACCGTTTTATTTCACGTTGACAGCTCTGCGCTCTCGATATCTATAAAATGGCAAATGTTATACCACAGCATAAGTTGTTAATCTTCAGGAAATTCAATTTATTAGGTTGCGAACCTCTACATCCAAATTTTGTTAATGACCACGTAAGAGTAGAAAATTTAAGAATGTTTTAATTATCTTCTAATGTTAGTGCAAAGAGTAATAATTATTTTTAGAAATTATATAATTATGAATATCAGACAATCGCAAAAAAAAAGCATTGAAGCCTTAAATTTGCTAGTATAAATAAAACCGAGATGAAATAAATAAATTTCTAACTGTAATACTTTAGTATGTTCAGGGAGCCAGTTTCTGAGCTACATAATTCGTTCCGTGGGCGTACAGAGTAGTATGAGCACATGTCGAGGCGTGGAGATCCGCTATTCGGCCCCGGCCAAGACAATCGACAGCTCCTGAGGGACAAATAATTTCGCTGTTTCCCCTTTCCTACTTCAATGCGCAACTTTCTGAACTCCTCGACACCTAACTGGGCCCTCCCGGTGCCTGGGCACCGGGATTCCCCCTTTCCACCATTTTCCATCACGCCGTGTCCTCCTTTCGGTACACTGAAAAAAAAAATTCTGGTAAACTTCGTAAACTGCAATGGAAGTTTTTTGCCTATTCAGTATATGTAAATAGTACTACGTTTCAGGCTGAAGATATGGGAATGTTGGAAACTTCCCTATGTATTTTGCTCTTTCCCGAGCAACTGCATGAAAATTACCACGGATGTATGGGAAAATAATTTACCACTCGCACTTTGTCATTGTACATATACACTTGTATAGTAAATTTACAAATAATTTCTTAGAGTGTAGGCCTGGCCTCGGCAGTTAGGTTTCGCTATCAAGCCGAATAGTTTACAGAAACGACATTAGGCGTTTGAATGGCGTCGACGGTTCGGACCGTTTCCCCCAAGACTTAAAAGTAATCTCGGCGGTTACGTTCGGACTCGCGTGTTCATTTTTTCGAAACAAGCCATTCAGAAATAACTGTTCTCCCTCCCAGCATGCTTGAAGATGTCTAACGCCTGGCGTCCCTGGTTTTACCGTTCCGGCGAGTTCGGCGAACGACCGTTTGCCGCTCGTGCTTCCGAAAACAATATATATATATTTTTTTTGTAAATCCATTTAATTATGATAGGACGCCTATGTAATGCACATAAGGCGAAAAAGATTTGAAGACGCTAACATGTTGTGAAGTGTTTTATATGGACAGCAACGTTTGCCTATACAAGTGGCAGAAGAAACGCCCAACAATAGCGCTTTTTATCGCGTAGCTAGTTTTGAAGAAGTTTATGTTGGCCTTTGTTAGCGTCTCGGGATATTCAACTGTATTATAGACTTAAACAACCGTGAAGTTTGTTTACCATGCATTCATATATGTTTAATGTGACCACCATGAGCGGCCCGAACGACATCTACGCAATAATCAAACTCGTTCCACGCTCTTGTCAGCATGTCCGGTGTTGCGGTTTGGATGGCGTTCGTAACTCTCGGTTTTAGGTGGTGAGGGGCAAGCGAGTTCTCATTTGAAACGTCAATGTGAAGGGGATGGTCTGATGTTTCCTTTATGTGCCGAGAGATGACACTGGGAGCGTCTGTCGTCGCACAATGAGCGCGTGTTGTGTGTTAGTCCGCAGCACGATGGCGATGAAACAACAGAAGGGGTTCTGTGTTATCCAGTTTGCTAAATGTGAATCGGTTACTACTGTTCAACGTGAATTCCGTCACAAATACGGACGTCATCCTCCCGATAGGTGGAGTATCGAATGTTGGTTTCGTCAGTTCCGTGACACAGGGTACCTTTGCAAAGGCAAAAGTTCCGGGCGACCGCGTGTTTCCGAAGAGAATGTGCAACGGATTCAACAAACGTTCGTTCGCAGTCCAAGAAAATCAACTCGACAAGCTAGCTGAGAAATGCAAATCCCTCAATCGACGCTTTGGACAGTGTTGCGAAAGCTATTGATGTACAAACCATGCAGGTTACAGCTTTTACAGGCTTTAACGAAAGGAATAAAGAGCTGAGACGTGATTTCTGCGCGTTCGTTCTTGCCCAGAAAGAGGTAGAAGATGCCTTCATGTCTAAACTGGTTTTTAGCGATGAAGCGACGTTCCATACAAATGATAAGGTAAACTGGCACAACGTGCGGATATGGGGTCAGGAGCATCCACATGAAACCACCGAACACGAGCGTGCTTCCCCCAAAGTGAACGTGGTTTGCGCTGTATCCAAAGACACTGTTTTCGGCCCTTTCTTTTTTCACGAGCCCACTGTTACTGGAATCCCTTATTTGTACATGCTTACAGAGTGGTTGTTTCCTCAGAAGAGGTGGCGGGGGACTTTATTTTCCAGCAGGATGGTGCGCCAACCCATTGGCACCTAGCTGTTCGCGGATACCTGAACGAGACGTTGCCGCAACGCTGGATTGGTCGAGGAGCAGCTGGTGACCAGGCTCTTCATCACTGGCCCCAAGAAGCCCGGATCTTACCCCGTGCGATTTTTGGGGGTGCATAAAGGATTAAGTGTTTCGTGCACCATTGCCGGCTAACATTGACGACCTCGAAACGAGAATTACGGACGCCATCCAAACGATAACACCGGACATGCTGGCAAGAGTGTGGAACGAGTTTGATTATCGCGTAGATGTCGTTCGGGCCGCTCATGCTNAGGAGCAGCTGGTGACCAGGCTCTTCATCACTGGCCCCAAGAAGCCCGGATCTTACCCCGTGCGATTTTTGGGGGTACATAAAGGATTAAGTGTTTCGTGCACCATTGCCGGCTAACATTGACGACCTCAAAACGAGAATTACGGACGCCATCCAAACCATAACACCGGACATGCTGGCAAGAGTGTGGAACGAGTTTGATTATCGCGTAGATGTCGTTCGGGCCGCTCATGCTGGTCACATTGAACATTTATGAAAATATGGTAAACAAACTTCACAGTTCCACGGTTCATTTGATTGGTCAACCAAGGTTGTAGGTTGTTATGTTTTGATATTATAGACCTTCAAATTTGGGGTAATCTTTTATACTCAACCTGTATACTCAGTGCCGGTGCAAACTGTAAATTTATATTCTCAATTTATACATCCCGTCATTTTTGGTCATAACTTTATATTTGGTTAATTTTATTTTATTATAATTAGAAATGCAAATTTGTATATTTTTCAATAAACGAAGGAAGTCTGATGAGATTTATAATTTTTACATTGAAATAATTATATGATCAATGCCTTTTCATTGCTTGATAATAATTATCCACCACGCAATACAAATTCAGTCACTAATTATACCTAGCAATGTACTCATTTCAAAAGATTTTTTTTCACGTCAGCCGTCGAAATTGCGAAATTTGTCCCACACTCCCGATGAGTGTAGCCCACAAATCGTTCGGCGTGTGTATGTTGTGTTACGCATGTCTTGTGTATAGATGACGGCTAATGTCCGTCTGCGCATATTGTAATGCTATGCTTTACGTTCGTATGGTTGCGTTTTTATTTTATCGCCATCACCAAGCTAAATGCTACATCAATATCTTTAAGGTATATTAGTCAGGCATAATAATTTTCCAATGCGTAGCTATGAGCACACAGTGCCTGAAATCTGAATACACAGACACACACAGGGTTTCAGTCGCCGGCGCGCACACGCCTCTCACGTAATATCATAACATTACAAAATATGCGCTGTACTCATACAAATTACACGTATACCGTGTGGAATAAATGGGAATCAATTATTAGTTACCTTCTGATAAACGATAGTAGTACAAAATGCCGAAATACAACAGTCTCTAAAACATAATTAAATGTGGGTCTATGCCATAACAAAGTTGCATGAATTAAAAAAAAAAATGGTTGCCTGTAAAGTCGGTTTTACGGGCGAAGATTTTACGTGACAACGTAGTGCTGCGCGCGCGGCAGACCGATCATAGTTGAGTGGGAGAGAGACGCAAGGCATTCGGCGGGCCTCTCTCTCGTTCGGTGACTCATCGTAACGTTACCGAGCGTTACACTTTTTCATAAGTGACTCCCAGCCGCAACCTAATTTAAGACGTTGTCACGTCAAAAATTAATCTCAAACATAAGTAATGGCAAAAATATACATATAAAACCAAGATGGTGTCCAACTCCCTCCTTTTTTAATCACTCTGCATCGACCCCACTTCGCAAGGAACCTCCCTCAAGGTGGAATTCAAAGGGAAATGCTGTAACATGTGTGTTGAATTAAAGTCTGCACCTGCAAACTACTGGGGCCGAGTCCCTTATTTGCCAACAGACGTATAACTGATCTAAATCGCAGTTTAAATTTTCTTAGTGAATTACAAATTTTAATTACAAAATCAATGAAAAAATAGTGGTATTATCAGGAAAAAGTGTTTTTGTCAGGAAAATCTCTTGGCTGACCTGGACTAAAATCGAACGTAATACAAATTAATGAAAATCTGGATGATCCTGCTAATAAGGGTATAAAACAAGATTTAAGTACTGCTATACAAATATAATCTGGTCACGNTAAAATCTGGATGATCCTGCTAATAAGGGTATAAAACAAGATTTAAGTACTGCTATACAAATATAATCTGGTCACGTAACTATTTACGCTTTATTTTCATATAAGCAAAAAATTTAAATATCATACATATAAACACTGCCAGTATAATTCATATGCGGTGTTCACGGAGGTAATGATTGTACTCGAATGACATTTACATGCAACACGATCACACATGTGTTGGGTGGTTGAAATCTTGAAATATTCAAATACCTATGACATTTCAAAATATTACAAAAACTGATTGTGGGATAAGACGCCGCCTGTGCAAATATAATGCAGTGTGTAAATATTGGTTTTAAAACTTACGTAATACAACATTTCTCATAGTAAGTATAATGAAAGTTGCAATTATTTATTCTGATGTTATACCGAAACGCAACTGAAATAATAATTGGCAACATTTCGTACAACAAATATTTATTGCATGTGTTACACATAATGTGTAAAATACACCTATTTTAAAGTATGGGTACTGTTTAACGTCCACTTTTCCAGTAGTCGCTAGGAATTTTTAAAGTGCGTAGCATCAAGTTCCCTTTATGAAGTACTGCTTAGTTGACATGGGATAAAAAGGAAATTATAATTTGGGTAATTTCCTGAAAACCGAATAAGGGTGGGCTGCATTTGCTCACCAGATGGCCCTTTTTCTGAGGCAGTTCATCACAAACAATCTTAGTGCTCTCCACCCATCATGTATGATCCAGTTTTAACAATCTCATTTTGGTAGTTCCAAGAATGTAGCTAAGGGATAGTTACTTATATTGTTTCCTTCCGCCTCAGCTGTTGTGGCAGAGGGAAGCCTAGCTGTTGTGGCAGAGGGAAGCCTAGCTGTTGTGGCAGAGGGAAGCCTAGCTGTTGTGGCAGAGGGAAGCCTAGCTGTTTGTTTTTCCCCCGGAGACGTTAAGAAGGGGGAATCTGTATGCTTCTCTAATCGACACAATTTCCAAATTTTAAGTAANGTTTTTCCCCCGGAGACGTTAAGAAGGGGGAATCTGTATGCTTCTCTAATCGACACAATTTCCAAATTTTAAGTAAAATATGGCAAAACGTATTTATGTTTTAAAATAAAAACAACGTCCCTGCGCCTCCATATTATAAAATAAAATCGCGAACGACGTCTGAGACAAGTTTTCTCGTCCCTTTATAATAGCCAAAATGCTAAGTAAATTAGCACTCTATACTAGTAACGCAAGATTTTAGGATAGATCTCCTTTTAAAAAACGAAGATGAATTTTCTGCAAAACTGTTATTGTTATATCGCCATGTACTCTTAAGTTTACTGCGCATTTATTTTATAAAACATTTTGACGTTATTAATGAAACTAAAATGTAATAATATATTACATTTTTTAGTTGGGTATTAAATTATTTTCAGATAAGTTATTACATTACTACACTTTTCAGCATACTCAATGTAAATCAGATGGCATATAGGAATTTCTGATAAGTGACGCCTAGGATTGGCCAAAAGGCACACATCGCAAGGATCTTCAATATCTCATTTGACACTGGTCACTCTAAAGCATTTCCAAGGTTTTTCTTTTCAATCAGACCGACACATGGGATGCCAGGACGGGAACGTCGACGCAGCGCTTGCAAGGTGATATATTCCGACACTATAACTTCGCGACGATTGAAATAAATGTGGTCTAATTCGATCTGGTATACGACTACCTCGAGCCTGATCTAGAGTTAGCACATGCGCTCGACGCAGGTGGGAGCCCGCGGCGACTGCCGGCAATATTGGACGTGGGCGATCATTTCTGGGCGGTATATCTCGCGACTCCAATGTGCTAGCACGTTGATTTTGCCTACGAACGAAAGATCTTTACTATGTCTGTAGATTTAAACTAAAAAAGAACCAAGTATAAATTTCGTTACTTTCATTTCATTCCCATATGGCAAAGAAAATATTACCCGCTAAAGCAGGTGTATTCACGTAAAACCTACAGCCGTGTCCCCGACACAGCCACACAGGTGTATTTTCGGCTTAACTCTGCCCTTGACTCTATGTTGTGAAAATGCTGTGACCATAACAATTATTTAATGTAAAGACTGAGTGTGCTTTTGAAATCAACACCTAACAGCATTTATATTATAACGGGCACACTGACTTCGCGTGTAATCATTAAGTTTGGTAACATTTGAGGTAAAGTAGTTCCACATCTTATCGTTCATTAAAAAGGATTAGGTAAACATTTGCGAAAACTTAAATTATTTATTTTACGTTCCGTTTTTTGAATGCATTTAAGTGTAAGAACTAGCAATTTTCTAAAATATTTACTTTGCTAATAATTCCACAGTTTCGCTTGACCGACGTATACGAATAAAGTGATTACGCCCATGTCAATGTTAATTTTACACATGGCGGAAGTATACACAATATTCATACAAGCAGATCTCAAGCAGGGTTTTAAAAAGTGCTTATTTTAACGTGAACAGCCTTTACCTAGAAAATTACTATGAAATTTAATCAACCATTACAGAAAACCTTATTCGCCATTCATTTGTTCTGACTTTTACTTGCATTTTGCTTATTCCTTATTTACCAAAACTCAAATTATTTCTCTGCATTAATGCTTTAAGAAATGACAGTGGTGTAAAATTTTTTTATTGCGAAAACAATGGAAATTTGTTTAGATATGAGAGGGAGGGGAGAAAACACTGAAAAAATGTTCGATGAGCCTAGTTGGTGGTTGGGAGTTTACAAGTGGGCAATAGGAACAGACATTGAATTTCAATTACCACATTTATTTTCCTCACAACTCATCATGTAAGCCTAGATTGTGCCATATTTTCTCTTAGAAATTCTTGTATTTGCCTATTGTAATTTAAACTTGAACTTTATAACACCACTATTGCTGTTTAATTCTAGTAATATATCTAAATATTTCAATAACGTTGATAAAAATATTTATAGTAATAATACTTATTATTTTAATTATAATATGTTGCTTTATGACAACTGTTTTATTCCCTGTTATTGTAAGGGAACATTCACTTGGACAAGCTAAGTAGTCAAAGCGTATTTGTGCTTGTTTCACTGCCCATTTTCCTTTAATTAGGTGATCCCATAGTAAAAGCTTATCGTTAACGTTTAGGTAATACCTAATAACTACATTCTGACCGCACAGTAAAATATAAAATATTAAAGGGCTATATATTATTTAACAAAACCACATAATTATAAAATAGCTTGGTATTGCCGCTAAACATATTTTACTCGTTATTTACAAATGAACCTACTCAGAACAGTATTAGCTTCGCGAATACAAAACTTAGGCATATTGTATTTGGGGAACTGCCCTTTATGTTTGCGCCCAACACAAATTTATCAAGACATTTTACCAGTCAGTTTATAGTATGCTGCCCGAATAGTAGCATTGTTTCACTGGTATTTCTGATTGAGAAAAACTGACCAGTGCAGGTGATGCAGTCTTTACTGTCGATCACGCAGTTTCGCAATACAGGGAGTATTACGCTGAAAAATTATAATAACAAACATGTGATCACATTTCTCTGACATAAAAACATAGCTTAAATATGAGGTAGACCGCTTATTCGTCTTCTGCGCATGTACCCAACATTGACCTACCCCAAAGAAACACAAATGTCAAAGTCACATGGTCAACAGCGCTGAACGTGTTTGTTTAAATCTCAATTTTCAAATGGACAAGTACTATTATAAGAATAAATACTTTTATCAATTTTAGTTTAATCAAACTGCATTACAAATTTGTTAGAGTATGTATACAGACACTCAAAGCACTTGTTTACTAATCAGTGTTGTAATCTTGAATCCAATCCATGCCGTTTTTGCTGGACGAAATGGCAGAAAAGCAGTTCAATGTTGGGACACGGAGATTGGTTGTGCGCAACCAGCGAGATCGGTCTACCTCATCTTTAGTCCATGATTCTGACCGTGTAAACGTGACGTCGAGACTTGGAAACGTCCACGTCCACAGATACGGCCGAATAAGTGTTCCGTCTGGCTGCAGCTACTTTGCATTTTCGAGGCCTCAAAATGTGTGAGCTCTAAGGTCAACTCTTGCTCACTCACCACTTGCTTCATCGCTAGAGACCACAAAAAATTGTCAACAGATCATGCCATCAGCGGTGTAAAAAAAAAACCACAAAGCGGTATATACAAATGAAGAAAGTGATTTTTAGGAATATGTCTTATTTCACAAAATAAAAAAAAATACAATTAAAAATAAATTCCAAATTATGTTAATGATGAATTGGCACTTTTAGTTTACTAGAAAGTCACGTAACCCGAATTAGTCGACTATAATGATGACTTAATTGGTATTTTAGTATTTACTTTTAAGTATGTAACGATACTTACTAAAATAATAAATTACCAAATCGTAACCATTACTGAACAAGTGACTATCGATGGCATTCGGATTGAACGCTACTAAATACTAAAATACTAACATACTAAATGGTCAATTCTAACGATTACTGAAAGACAAAAATGGTAACTGTGGGTCGTCCTTAAAAGATAAACATAATAAACATATGCTATCGCGGACTTTTCTGTAGACCGTTTCTCGACCTCAAAGGCGTAAAACAACGCTAGGTCGAGGGGGGGGGCTAAAGGATGAGCGTGGGCCCAGAGGAAGGCACTGCAGTGCAGAAATAGCGTGCGGTCTGCTACGCGATGACTGGCTCATACTGCCTACCTGGTGAGAGGTTTGTGTGAGAGGCGACCGCATTGTGAGAGCGCTATATTCAGACGTCGTGTTTGAAACATCCCACGCTCACACTTTTACCTACGCAGGTGTGGTAACCACCTATTAATAAATCATGCCCACGATGTTTTACGGTTCGGCGGTGCTGTTGACCCTCGCATCCTGCCTAAAATACAAACTGAGAGCTTAAATATTTGATAGGCAATTAATTATTCCGAAGCCAGAAGGCGCAGTTCAGTTTACCGTTGTAGCTGATTATCTCTTTCGTTCCACCTCTTTTCGTAGTTACTGCTTGATTAAATAAACCGAACGTCTTGATAGATTTTCACAGAATACGAATTTCACTGATGGTATTTCTGGAACTACCTTCAATTGCAATTGTAAAATAACGTAAATTTACGCATGCTAATTTTCTATCTTTTTTTTTTTTTACTTTTATGTGAAATTTTACACTGTTTTTCACACGAATTTACATTATCTGAAAAGCTCACTCATTATTTTATAGCTTTCCTAGCGAATTTAATGTCACATTAAAACCAAATCCACTAGTGTATTTGTTAGAACCACGTGTTATGTAGAGTGATCTTGCTATGCCATGTTATTTTACGTCAACAACTTAGATGAAACGAATACCATAGCAAGAATAAAACAGTAAAGTAGTTTGTTCAAATGTTTACTGATTTCAAATATGTTATGTATGCATATTTTCAAAAATAGTAGGAGTACGTACAAGTTAATGCAAGTGTTCTTGGATATCCAATGATAATAAGATAAGCATTTTGAAACGCATATAGACATAGACTTTTTAATTACGAAGATTTTAGGTTACGCATCTCAAAGTATGCGTGAAAACAATTTGCATACGGTTAGTAGTAACTTCAGAGTTGTGCATTTTTAGTACTTCGCGATATTGCTACAAACACATTCGTATAACTATAGCATATTAATTCACAGTGACAGTTAATGTAGACCTAAATGTCAACATCGGAAAAAATGAAAAATTATATATGAATTCGTTTTTAATAACATATAGCTTTATTGACTTTTTCTTTTATTCTGGTTAGTTGTGTTTGATTCAGTAGATTTTTGTTCCTCTAATCTTTTTTAAGGGAGTATTTATTTTATTTTGAACATTAATATATTATCTGACAAAGAAAATTTTGCTTTTAATTACAAATTAAGCTTTTTAAAAATTTTAAAAATGTTTCACACGCAGGTTTTTCTTAATATTTTACATCGCCAGAATATAATAAATACATTTTCTGGGAATCCGTTGAATGGATCACCTAAAGTTTAATTAAATTTTATAGTGTAATTCAAATTCAAAATCAGCAGCAGTTGAATCTTAATTGCCTGATTGCAGGCGAAGCAAAATTTTGCATTGCAAAGAAAATGCTTCGTAGCATTTCTCTCACATAAACACAAGCTGAAATAAAACGTGTTAAAATAACTTTTTTGAAATTTTCACAGTGTAATATTTTATTCAAAATATTCATAAATACGTTGTTTAAAGTGAAAATAATAATTTTTTTCTAGTTGATTTGTAGTACAGAAACAAGAGTTCTGAAAGAATATATTCGAAATGAGCCATGTTGACTGGGAGAATTTGGGTCGACTCGGGAGTATTCTGAAGTCTCGGCGTTTCGACATATGGTTGCTCATGTGCCTACAAGAAGAGGCACTTATGTATTTCGCCAATGAAAATAGTATAATATCTACCTGAGAGAACCAGAGGAAAACCCCGCTAGGTAGTTAGGATCTAACGGCCCTACCTACTCTGTGAGATAAAAATTTCCTTTTAAAATTGTCTAATTTGTCTGAGATAAAACTATCCCAAAGACTGAGCCTCGCGTTAATTGTATCCTGTCTCTTTTATTACTTCCTTTTTTTTAGCATTTTCACTCATTTATTCAATTTTCATATATGTATTATTCATGTTAACCAACGCCTAACGGTATTCCTACGCATTGTCCCATAATTCAGAATGGCTGCCAAACTTTGATGTAGTCCGAGGAAAATTTATTTTTCATGGTTTAGAGTCTCGAACTCAAATCCATGTACATCACGCTTTTCCGCTGGAGATCTCTTTTAACCTTACAACAGTTGCGGGCACGTGCACACAAGAAATAAAGAATGAATGCCATTAAAAATTAATAATGTATCTTAATATTACCTACAGAATATAAAATTGGCATGCAAACAGAGTTATTGCGTAAAAATATTGACACTTGTGCCAAGACGTGGTCACAGATAAACTAAATCTGGAAGAGAAATGAATGAACATAAAATTATTTTCTTACATTACTACGAATATTTCCGTACGTCAATTTTTACAAAATGTGCTTTCTGAAGCATTCAAAATGGAAAAACGCTCAAAATGGAATCAAAAATAGACTCTTATTCATTGATTTCTAAACATCTAAAAATTAAAATTTGACAAAATATTTTACAGTGCTACAAAACATATGCATTCTTATTTTATTAGCAACATAAAACGTCCTTTTATGACAGTTTTTGTCGTGTGTGCACTTATTGTTAGTGAGTTTTGCACGATACATATTTAGGTACAGAGCTCCGTTGGAATTCAATTCTCACTTTACCTGCAGGGGGATCAGAACCCGCCATCTTGGACTAGTCAATTTTATTGCCCGAGTTCCATTTTAAAAGGTTTGGCGAAATGTTTCGCACGTCAGAGCATAGATGAGGGCTGCTGAAGTTTTCTTAAATAGTTACAGCTTCATTTCGTTCATCAATTTTTACTGGTGACTGTTGGGTAATAAATAAAATATGATTTCTTGCAGGTGATTACATAAAGGATAATGGTAACAGTAAACAATTAAAACAGAATTTATAAAATGCACAAACTAATTCCTTATGCTCTGTCGATCACTAACATATAATGCAAAATCTGCCATGCAGGCTGTGGCGATAATTCCGTAAATTCAAAATGGCGGATACTTATAAAACCATATATATTACTACAACGTCAATTCTTATTTTACAGTTACAACAAATTTTCATATGAAAATGTTTAATAGGACGTTTAAACGTATAACTACTTTTCATGTTTTGCTACCACGTCACAGTTGATATGCCACCCATTGTTTACATGAACTAACACAAGGTTACGGATTTCAAAAGTGCATAATGAACTCGCAGAGGAAATATGGTGTCAAAAGCGCGTGCCTACTATACCTTTACCAACTGCCGAGTTCTACTAGAACTGTTAAACACACGTAGCTTTCAACAATGCTAGAACAGTGTTTTGAAATGTTACATTGCTTTATATGATCAAGTCTGAATGAAACTGAGATGTATTCAAGCAATGCTAAGTATTTTTGTGTATAAGAGCCAAAAATAGCTAAAAACCAAAATGTAAACACACAGCTATAATTAATTCATGGTTACGTCCAACTTTCCAAAAGCCTTGCAAAAGTTCTACTTTCAAGTTAGTCATCCGCTTCATGCAAAAAAAATTACACCGAAGGGACATTTTTCATGAGAACTATTTCTTACTAGGTATTGCCCAATTACCTTTTTTTCTCTGTTTTCATTCATATTAGTCACAAATGAAATATTGTAACTGATAAATACAATAACAGTAAAAGTTGAATTTAACCGAAATTAAGATACCTTTGTATTAACAGAAGTATAAAACACTTGCGATACGTGACATGTTTAAGAAACAACCAGACACATCACACATGGGATGATTTTTCAAAGTTTTTATTCGAAAATTACGATGTTAGTGCGAATAGATTATAGATAACAATTCGAACACGTTATTTCGACAGTTCTTGGGGCAGCAGTTGGTGAACTAACGTTGGCAACATGCGCAGGAGACGAAAATAAGATCAGCTCATATTTTAGTCTGTGAATGAACCACGACTCAGCAGCGTTCCCATGAGCGGATGTAAGGGGATGGGGGTTGGTGGGGGGACTCCCTTCGCTCGGAAAGAGGGGAAGGAGTGATTGGACTGTGTAATCAGGAGCAGAGGCGGGGGAGGACCATTATTTCCCGGAATTTATAGTTGCACGGCGGCAGACGAGAAGCCGGCCGGCCGGCAGATGGTCGCCCACCCCGCGGGTGCGCTGTGCAGCGCATGGGAATGTCGCATTATCGGCAGCTCTTGTCTCCTGTCAGTCGAGAGATGGAGGAGGTTCCGTGGACACAAGCAGGTTATAGTCCATTCACGGTTACTTCGCACTTAACGTCCAACATGCCACGAAGACAATACCGTACCAGAAGATCTTATTATCCACGTAAAGTGCATCTTAATATTCCAAGTGTGAATTATGATGTTGACGAGGATGATGACTCATGGTGTCGCAAGGTCGTCAGTGTAGATGAGAGTTATGTTTTTTTATTTATGTGTACAGATTCGGTTTGCAAGGTATGACTGCTAAAGCAGGAAGTGGACTTTTGGAGTTTGGATTTTCCCGTAAACGTCATAATGCAGGTAACCCAACGTTTACCAGTTTGGCTGAGATGGATCCACGTGACATAATTTGTTGGAAGAATGTGCCAGTGCGTGAAGGAGTTGTTAATCAGACTCCTGTAATAAGTATTCATATATCGCCTGTTCTGTTCAAAGATTAACTAAGTCTCGAAAACTACACCAAAGAGACAACGAGCCGCATTTTTGCGCACTCAGTGTAATAATATCTTACGTAAGAACTATTCCTTACTAGGTATTACCAACACGCCTGTTTTGTCACTGTTCTTTATTAATATTAATTTTAAATAAAGTATTATAATTAAAAGATAAAATACAAATAAAATTTCAATTTAACCACATATAAGGTAATTTTATGAACACAAGTATAAAACACTTGTGAAACATGGCACATTTAGGACATACAAACACGTCATACGCGGGGTGGTTTTTCAAAGGTTTGATTCCAAAAGTGTGAAGAAACCACGAATAGACTGTACCTATTTTAGTGAACGCTGCTGTTACCGCACGCAAACGGAGAAACGGAGGGTATGCACTTGACCCCCCCGCCCCATTTTTTTTATAGTTTTGCCTTCACCTTTACCTTTACAAACACATTACACCAATAATCACTCTCAGGAAGAAAGGCCGAGTCGCGTCCAGCAGCCCAGAGAAAACAAAAGCAGCAATTTTCCCCGTTTGAGGCCCACAAACGAGGGAACTATAAGGGTGACAGACACTGGCACCCCCCCCCCCTTATCAACCCAACTCTGTCCAGTCACCACTACATGAAACACGTCAAGATTGCGTGGAGTCTTTCAGTTATGCTGCGTCTATCTATCGAACTTTTAATCATATACCCAGCAGTGGTATTAACGGAAATCTTGGAACACAATTCAGTGTAGTACGCTATGTATTTTCGTAAAATATTGCTGTGTAAAATTTCCTCTTAACGTAGAATGACTTCAAAGTATGTACGCAAATTTCTAGTATCCAGTACGAGTCTGAAGTGATTAACTGTTCATTTGAATACAATTGCGTATGGTTTTAAAATGTTATCTGAAACATACGCCACCGCAATTCACGCACCAGGCAGGCAAACGCTTTAAAACTGTTTAAGTGCACACAACAATATTATATTTCTAATTTTTTTTTCATGCGGTATCAAATATAAGTTCTATAAAAGATTGAAAAAAATAGGAGGGAATAAATGGTCAAATTTTAAGGGATTTTTTAAAATGTATATAATTTACCTAACGAATTTCAACACTGTATGAAAGTGATAAGTTTGACTTAAGCTCAATATAATTTTTGATGTCAACAGAATACAACTATGACATTTTTTTTTTTTAATTTTGTTATGTGGTTTGCTTTTAGTTTATTTAATTTTAAGTTTTTCAACAACAATCAAATTTAAAAAAAAAAACTATAACTAACATGCTAACCACGGGCGTACCAAGAAATTGGCATTCTTTATTATTCTTACAAACATTTCAACTCAAATCAAAACTTCGCATGTATTCCAATTTTCTTAATTGTCCTGGCACAAAATATCAAGTCGGAATACCCATAATTCCTTTTTAAAATTTGGCATTTTTATTTGTTATTTTGATTGATCTGCTATTATGTCATGTTGCAAAAACTACAAACGCTCCTGAAAAAAATTTAAAATAAAAAAAAACTAGTTGAACGCTGTTAAGGTCGGTGTCTGCGTGTGACTCGGGCCGTGCACGCGGGGCGTCACTCTATGTGGCGGGGTGGTGGACTGCCGTCGACGGTTCCGCGTCAATAGGCGACGGCTCTAAGAGGCCCAAGTGTCCCCCCTCCCCCAATAACCGTCAAGAGACAGCTTTGCCCCTCTAATATACTGACAGGCACATAATAGAAAATGCTATGAACTAGCGCAAACAACTATAGGCGTGCCTAGATATTTCCACTGGGAAGAGGGATAATGGCAGCTAAATTTCATGTAATATAAACTGAAATGATAATTTTATTCATTATTGTATGAGTGTATACATGTATACACACATATGCATACATTATTTTGAGTGCCATAAAAAAAATTCTGAGTTCTCCTTACCTGCAATTCAGGCGAAAGTCTTAGAAAAATAATTTGTTGGAAATACTGGAGTAGGTGGTGCCATGTGGAAGTTCCGTTACATACGCACGCACACTGTGTGCTGCTGCGAAAGTTGTTCCTATCCGTCGGCCATACACATCGGTGTATCTCCTACGGCATTCCACTCCCAGTTAATCTGGCCACGAACCTACAACATCTGGAGTTGTAATTCTTCATGTGGAGACAAGACTCGTTTACGATTGCCTGTAATGGAAATGAAATTTACTAACACGATTTACATATTTTGTGTACTTGGTAAAACGGCAAAATAATATATATTCGTGTAAAAATCTGACATCGGATAGATTATGAAATCATTATGTGCCAATTACATTTACTGGTTACGCTGGGTCTTGGAAACATACACATTAAATTATTATTGTTCTGTAAATAATTTCCTAATATGTATCACAGACAAATATGTTATTCCCATAATTATTGTCATAGGTTTTTAATGTTGTAATTTAATCAACAAATTTCAACAAATTTCAAATAGGTGTGAACTCTCGCATTAAGCACCCTTGTTCAGAAGTTGTTTATGACAGCAATACTAGGTCGATACAAAATGTGTTAGCGACATTGCAGTATTGAATGCCTACATTAGAAAGGGTCAGAGCCCACCTAGCCCACCTAGCCCACCTAGCCCACCCTGTGCATGCGCCTATGCAAACAACCGATAGTAAAAATACTAATAAGTTGCTGTTTATATTCAGTGTCAAAATGTTTTATTGTATATATATTTATAGTAACTCATAATTTTAGGCCCTTGCGAATTACGTTTTTCTACTAATATGCAAACAACATTACGAAGGACTTTCACATGAGCTTTTTGTATCGTCACATTTTAAGGCATGGTTATTCGTGAAACATGAAACACTAAATTATTTATGGCGATAAATTCCACGTAGGACAGCGCGAATTTGACTACAGCGAAATTGTAGTTGATGGAGGAAAAATTTATTAATGATATTAGGAAGCATTAACAACAAAACAAAATCATCCGAAAATAGCAGACTTGCTAACAAAGTTAACGACTTAGACTTCAGTAATTTTTTGCGCGCAAAAATAAATGCTAACAATTTTAATGCACTCTTTAGAGTGCTGGTAATCTATACCGCCTGTGGGGAAACTAACTGCGTTGCCAGTCGCCAGGTGCGGCCGTGTAATATATTTGGCATTAAATAAAAACCAATTAACCTAGCCCCCTCTTCCGTAATTAAATAAGTCGGCTCCCATGTTCGCATCCGCCCAAAAACGACTATGGCTATGGCTCTCTCTCTGTCTCTCTCTCTCTCTCTATATATATATATATATATATATATATATATATATATATATATATATATAGTTAGCCTCAGAAATTACTGAAGAGTGTTGCTTTTCTTGCTGATGAGTCACTGACGAAAGGTTTTGGCGTCTGGGTTGGCGGCTACACTCAGCGTTGTTCCTAGCGAAAGCGATTTAAGGTTCAAGAACTTGTGAGAGTTTCTTCCCTTTAAAACTAGTTAATTAACCCCCTCTTCCCACTACGCAATCCCCTTTCGAACGATATGCTCTGTTCTCAAGCGGGGCCGCGAAGTTTCAGTGGCTAGACTACTCGCCTCCCATCTAGGCGAACCGGGTTCTATTCCCGGCGGGGTCGCTCCCGAATCTTCGCATGCGCGAATCGTGCCGGACGATGCCAACGGTCGGCGCGCTTTCTCAGGGATCTCCCGTTTCCCCCGCCCCTTTCATTCCGGCGCCACTCCATAATCACCTAGCTTCACCCTCGTCGGCCCTCGAGACCTCGATGTTAAGACCCGCNGCCACTCCATAATCACCTAGCTTCACCCTCGTCGGCCCTCGAGACCTCGATGTTAAGACCCGCCCATATCTCTTCACTCGTTTAAGCGCCCACTCCTCGCGTGGCATTTTATCTACAAAACATTTTTCATTTTATAAATAAACATGTTTAAATATATACATGTTATCATGAAACATATAACTCACAACCAAACGAATGCCAAATATTTTTTTTATATTATATAATTTCATTTTACAGTCGCGAGGCTTTCCTAGGCGCGAGGCCCTTTGCGGCCACACATATCGCACACCTCTAATGACGACCCTGGTTCTACTTGCTGCTGAGAGCACTGATGTGCGCTACAGGCGGTCCCAGCCGTAGACAAAAGATAACGTAGACCGCTTATTCGTCTTCTGTGCATGTACTCAACATTGACCTACCCCAAAAGAACACATATTTCAAAAGTCACATCATCAACAGTGATGAAAGTGTTTGTTGATGAAAGTGTTTGTTTATGTCTGAATTTTCTAAAGACAAGCACTTTTATTTGAATAAAATATTTTCACTGACTTAAATTTAATAAAACTGCATTACACATTGGTTAGATGAAGTATAAAAACATCTCAAAAAATTTGTTTACAAATCAGTTTTCTAACCTAACATCCAGACCATGCCGTTTCCGCAAGACGTGTCGGCAGCAAAGCAGTTCAATGTTGAGACACGGAGATTGGTTGTGCGCAGCCAGAGAGATAGGTCTCCCTCGCCTTTAGTATATGGTCCCAACAGCAGCAAGCTACTGAAAATGGCGGTAGTAACCGATAATGCTAACCTAGTAACTGTAACGTTGCTCTATTCTGCCGAGGATCTAACAACGGAAGGACTGGTTAGTGTCCAATTATTTCCAACCTAAATTGAACGCCCACGCTATAATTTTTACACATTATTCTCTCTCTCATCGAGAAACAAATCTACAGCTAATGACATGACAACAAACTCGTCGGGCGTAGCAGACGCCATTTATTTCTGCTGCTGTCACTCTTGACAAGTGTTCCGCCACTGAGATCAAGAGATCATGCATTGGCTGTTGGCGTTCCTTTTTTTTTTTAACCTCAGCGTTGTCAGTAGGAAAAGGGATGTAGCCTTTTCACATCAGTAGACTTAAAAATTCAACATCGCACAACACTGCAGAAAAAGTATTTTTTAAATTTCTCTTTGGAAATGGTTTGATTCGTAGACTTAAGATTAATGACATTTATAGACTATATTAAACATGTTAACTTGAAAGCAGCACTTTACTAACCTGTATTGCACGACAATACGATAAATAAATAAATGACTCGCAATTTAGTAAATCTATAATCTAAAATAAATACAGTCTACTACGTCGGTAACAGAAAACCAACCGTTCTCCAAAATATTAAACAAAAGCGTATTTTCGTATATAGTCCATTTACGGTTACTTCCAACTTTTCTGAAGCCGTGCTACAAGTTCTGTTTCCAGCATATTCCTCTGCCTTATGCAAACAAAGCTTAACCGAGTCTATAAAAATTACACTAATGGGCAGCGCACCGCATTCGTGCGCACTCAGAGTAATGATATTTTCCATATGAACAATTTATTACTAGGCATTACCAACACAACTATTTTTACCTATTTTATTTATATTAAATATAAATGAAATATTAAAGTTTATTAAAAATATACAAGTAAAAGTTCAATTTAACCAACAACTTCTATGTTAACAGAAGTATAAATGCTTGTCTTACATGAAATACTTAGGAAGCAACCAAGTACATCACACTTAGGGTAATTTTTCAAAGGTTTGATTTAAAAAAATGTGAAGAAACCAGAATACACTATAACTGATACATTTCCTTGTTTTCAAATTAAGTGTGGTGCCGTGTTTTTAAAACGTTTAAATACGTCTTTTTTTTTAGAATTACTTACTTTAACTGCTGCATGTTGTTAATATTCGTTACAAATATAACTAAAAAATAGGGGGTATAAAAGAGCAGCGTTGACAAGTGACCATCCAAAACCTGCACAGCTGAAGATTGTTGTGTCAGAAGTAAACGACTGCGTTCAACGCGCCAACTAAGTCAGGCGAGTATCATGTAATTATGACAGCGAATCTTTGTGTGCTCAACAGCCTTAAGAGAGCAGCCTTCATATGGCATGCCCATGCCTTCGTGAGCTACGGCAAGCGCTAAGGTCGACTTGTGCATGCAGATCACGCACAGAATCGCCTCACAATCCACTGAGCTCAGTTCGAGCGTATCCGTGAAGAGCTAAATTACAGTGAAACTCATTCGGTGGCCCTATCTACGTCACGGCATCGCAATGAACGTAGGCGTGTACTGCATGATCACAACATAAAAAATATATATATATACTACTGAAGGAGCAAACCCATTACGAATTTTACGAGTTTCTTTTTATCCTACTTTCCTTGTAAAAGTAGCCTTATAAGATTGAGGCATGCCCTCTATCTATAATAACTTCTTAACCACCGAACAGATTGAAAAAAAAAACATTTTGTAGTAATATAATGCAACGCACGATCGTCACAATACAACATTTCATAAAACCACGTTCGTATTTATAAAACTCTGGAGTTGTAAACTTTCCAGTACATGAGCGTAGATGTATCAGTTTGCAACGTATAACTTCGCATGTATTGCTTTTATGGAAATTTACGTATGGTATCTATCAACGCATGATCAAAATCACGTAACACAAATCTCACCAAATGGAAATTATGCACATGTACTGTACGCACTGTTAGTAGCCACATTAAATTGCATGGCCACTTATATATAAAGCATTTTCAAATCATGCTGATAACAAAAGAATAAATAAGTTTGTCATTGTTTTACTCAAATACTTTTATAATCTAGAGACAAACAACAGACATATTGCGCATTTCTGCAAGAACGCCTGCCAGTATTGCCATGTCCTGCCAACTTCTGTTCAGTAATGAAATTAACTGTAACAAAAATTTTAAAAAACACCTCAAATGTATAACAATTATTCGTTAATGAAACCACGCTACCAACTACGCCAACACTATAATCTGTCCTGCCAGGTATAGCAACATACAGAGACGAACATCGTGCTATATCAAATGCAGAAAAACCACTCAACTTGTGTGGTGTACGTGTTTATTCATCATAGCGTTGTGTGTGAACTATNCTATATCAAATGCAGAAAAACCACTCAACTTGTGTGGTGTACGTGTTTATTCATCATAGCGTTGTGTGTGAACTATACTATGTTTTTCGAAAATAAATGGCCATTTTCGTACCTCACATAATTACTGAGTTTTTTAATATACCGGATGTAACAAAATTCAGTACTCCAACTTCTAGGGATGTTAGAAGTGACCAAAACAGATACGTTTTAGTAAATAACCAGAGGTCGGAAATTGGTAATTGAGACACATTTTGACGTCACTGAGAATTCAAATGAAACCATTACATTTCAATATAAATGCGATCCTTTTAAAGTGCGGTTTCCTGCTTCAATACAAGCTCTGCCACGACATGTGGCGGCACTTGAAGAGCCTGGTGCATGAGACTCCAATTGAATCGGAGGAAGAGCTTGTAGCTTGGGTGCTTGCAGCTGCCTACTCTACACAGCACATGACTGGGGTCTTTGAACATGTACGGCAGGCAATGGTACGTCGTTTCGAAGCTTGTATTGAAGCAGGAGGCCGCACTTTTGAACAGCTTTTTTTTGTAAAGGATTACAATTAAATTGAACNTTCGAAGCTTGTATTGAAGCAGGAGGCCGCACTTTTGAACAGCTTTTTTTTGTAAAGGATTACAATTAAATTGAACCGAAATGGTTTCATTCTCATTCTGACACGTCAGAATGTACCTCATTAATTTTCAACCTACGGTTATTAAATAAAACATGTTTTGGTCTCTTCTAACATTTCTGGAGGTCTGAGTATTGAATGTTGTTACACTCGGTGTAAAACGTAAATGCTTCGTTGAAAATAGTATTTGTCTGCATGGGACATGTCTCTGCCAACGATTTGCAAGATTTTCAATTCAGTCCCTGAAGAAACGTGACACGTGCGGGGCAAGGAAGACCTGGAAGGCATCGTTGCACCATCCTTGTTTTCAAAAACCCTGTATTTCAGGAAGTGACTTATATACACAAACATGTGGTGATCTGATGGCGCTAAACCCGGAGAATATGAAGAGTACGGGATTACTTCATACCTTGTGTCATTCAGATTCTGTTTTATAATTATTTTTTTCACATGGTTTTTGGCGTTGTCTGCGAAGAGCAGACCAACTATAGTTGCGTTGCTTCTTACACAGCTGCCGATACATATATGTAGTCGACTTCTGCACAGCACTAGAAGACGATAAAGGCGTTACCAGGAGGATATAGCTAATAATGGAAAATACCCAGTTGCGTAAACCGTACTAACAGCAAAACATTGTGTGGTGTAGTCAGTTTTCTACAGTGTTGGTAGGTTTCACCAACGTCCAGCCATTACCTACTTCACTTGAATTTATTTTACAGGATTCATTTTTAATCACACTTAACAGTAAGACCCAGTAGGGGCTCGTTATTTTGATGAACCAACAGGTTGTTGCGCATGCCAAACCGCTGACTTTTGTGATACTCCGTCGGTTCATGTGGTATCGAGCTGTCTCCCCATCCACCTTATTCACTGTTGTGACGGAATGTTCCCATCTAATTCGTTGTTCTGGCGTAACATTATGTTTGCACGCTGTTCCCGCAGCTGACTTATGGACGGAATAACCGAAAGATGCAAGCTCGCCTTGGAGTGCTCCTACCCGCCAAACATTTCTGTATTGCTGGTTGCTGCCTGCAAGAACTTAGTGGGTTGTGTTGCGCACCACGAAGTATCCTTGCTTGTTATATGTGATTGACGGAGAACGATGTAATGTTTTGACAGAGGATGATGTAATGGTTAGACTGTTCTGGATCATCATTGACTATGCTCGTACCTTTTCCAGCGGCTCCAGGCGCAGAGAGGGAGAGTCAGGCGTGTATATACAGCAGATGTCACAGTGCAGTACACGTCAAGAAACTGGAACTATTTCCTCAGGCCTCGAAGATGAATAAGGCACTTTAAGATGAACAAGGCTCAACATTTTGCTCAACACAGGGCAGTCACACTCTGGTTGGGGGTGGGGGGAAGGGGTGCCCTATGTATGGACTACTGCAGACACCACTCCTTGGTACTACGAAAGTGTTCGCTGGTGCACCATTAAACACCAGCGTTCGTGTCAGGCTGTCCGCCCAGCAAGTCTCCGAACCCTTCTTCCTTTCCTCACCTCTTCTCTGTTTCAGGTGTCTACTGGGGACATGGAGGCATGTCCAATTGCGCATTTCCCCCTCCACCAGGGGGTGGTAACTTCCACCCCATGGTTACAATAAATAATGCCAGTGTGACCATAGAAATAAATCTTTCTCTTCTAGTGTTTCAAACACCCTTTCAATAAAGATTATCCTTACCCATCCTCTGTTCTAGTACATATATTTTTCTACTTCATAAATTTCATGCAATTTTACACTTATTATTTGTTGAAGGAATTTTACTGTGCTCATACCGTATTCCCCACTCCATTTGTAGTTCAGTTTAGGTTAGCATGGAAGGTAACCATGACCCCGGTTGCAGCCATGTTTGCCCAATCCCAGTAAAGCCGCGAGCATATGCTCTTTTAGTTAGTATCTTCCTTGCATACATAGACGTATGGGGTTCTGCCCTGAGACGCACTTAGGTCCCATCCCTAGCTAAGACCTCCAACTCTCCTCTTAGTTTTAATGTGGGTTAAAAAAAAGGGAGAGCAGACACCTTCCGGTGAGGAAGGAAGACTACATTAGGCGAGAAGTAGCTCTTCACGTTACCATGACTGATGCCACCCTATGCTGCGGGAAGCGAGATGCTACTGGAGTTAAAGCATACATGTAGGTCTTCAACTTTTTCTGAGAGTAATTGGGACTTAGACGTAGAGCGGAGAGTTACCTTCCGGAAAGAGTTACAAGAGTTAATTTGGGAATGACTTGTATGCTCTTAGGAAGGAACTCGTGGGCACGTTCGGCGATGAATGACCGCCCGGGAGAGTAGTAGTATCAAGGCGGTTCTGGGACACGATGGAAGCTGTGCAGTGTAAATTTTCTGAGAAGACAGGCTTTTTTGGAGTTGGAGAAAAGGGCGTGAAAGCTGTTAATCAGTCGAGCACTAGAGTGAAGTTCAAGTGAGAAAATAATCTTCGCACAGCTTTGAGGGAGGGAACTTAGGGAAGGCAATGTATGTCAGGACTCTCCTGAACGCTCGCCGCTGGAGGGAGGGAAACCACGTGACACTGCTGGTGCTATACAGACCAAACTGATAACATTGCTCTCTACTACCACGCTGTGCGACTTACGTTTTTTCGACAGGTAATATGCACGCGCGGAGCAGCTCTCGGCTGACCTTACCCACCCGCGGTCACTACTGAACTGAACAACCCCATCCTTTCGTGCAGCTGCAATGTACTCGCCCGACGCGTTTTGAACTTCTGCGCATTATTCTACTCATTTTTATTTCACTCTACCAGCATCGCAAG
The DNA here is from genome assembly GCA_002778355.1 of Clitarchus hookeri. Classification (NCBI taxonomy): domain Eukaryota; kingdom Metazoa; phylum Arthropoda; class Insecta; order Phasmatodea; family Phasmatidae; genus Clitarchus; species Clitarchus hookeri. Next base: position 1,591 of record NQII01007890.1, on the reverse strand, counting down.
GTGTTTTTTAGGGATAGTATACCGGGCTTTGTACTGATAAATGAATGTGGTCCATCAGTGAACCACTACCTACATCCTAATGTGTCAGGTGAGAGGAATATCCTCGGCTTCAGGACTGTCATTTGGATTCTTAAATCAACATCAGTGAGCATTACCTACACGCCCAGGTGTCAGATGAGGAGAGTGCCCTCTGCTCCAGAACTGATGAGATGCTATGATGAATGGGACATGCGAAGGATGAGAGATGGAAAGACTACGTTTTTAATGTGTTTTTCTCTGGGGGGAAGGAGGGCTCTTGTCTAGGGCGTGTACAATCTCATGAAATGTTAAATGTAAAAGATATTTAGTCTGAAATTCCAAATGTATTTTGTTTAGTAAAATATATATTTCAGGAGAAGTAAGTCGAGTATTTGTATAGTATTGTACATCAAATTAAATGTTATTTAAATGGTTTTTATGTGTTTTGTAAACAAATTCTAGGGGCATTTCGGAAGAAAAGAAAATTTAAAGCCACAATTAGGCAACAAAAAGTTATATCGTTGTTATTCGCTTTTACACTCCTACCAACATGGGGAGGCTAATTTGGGCAAGATGTCTTTTTCTCCTCTTGTGTTTTGTTTTTGGAAGTAATGCTACCCACCCCTTCCCTTCCCCAGATTCCTGTAAGGCGAGATCTTGCGGAGGCTGAGCTGGGAAGTTGTGGTGGATGTTGAGTTGGGGAGAATCCGCCATGCTGCTGATGCTTGAATTGGAAAAAAAAAACTGTCGCACTAGTTCCCGATGGCGATACGTGGATTTGCCTCCATCCATTCATCATGGATTTTTTTTACATATCTTCGTAGCCAAACTTAATAACCGGAAATTAAACATCAAAGCTTGAGGCGGCATAGAGGACAACTTATCAGAATTTTTTAAGTTTGTACGGTTTCTGTTATATCCTTATTTTCTCATGTGAGGCAATAGATATTAGATAATGACGGAACTTTTAATTAAGGTTATAGATATTAAACTAGTAAAGGGAGAAAAATAATTTGGATTTCGAAATCACTGTTAAGATGTTCCCTGTGCCTTGACAAGCTTGGTTTTTTTAATATTGAATATGGAAATTAAGTTATGGAGGAATGTAATTAATGCACATAAATTAAATGTTGCGGGGACCTCCATAAACAAAATACTGGCTGCATCCCTTGCATTCCTCATATTTGAGACTTGGTCAACGGAACGATAAATTTTTTAAACCAGCCACCAACGACCACCAGAGTTATTAAATGTTGATTTGCCATAAGGGGCACTTTCCATAACTCGATGCAGGACATTTGGCCCCAACGAAATTATAAAAGAAAAATTGTTATAAGCAATAAGTTTTTAATACAACAACGAGATATAAGTTGCAGCTAGAGTCATAATTCAGTGCGAGAGACGTCATCAACAGACACTGGAAGTACAGATACGGTACACGTCTCGGCAAGCGCTACTTCCACGAGCGCACTTGTTGTCGAATGCCACCTGTCGGCGCTAACTGTAGCTATCTGTGGCCGTTGGGTTACACCGTCAGAGTGTAAACGTACCTGCAATCGTGCAAGTGGTAAAT
>NQII01007889.1:45954-74775 GCA_002778355.1 Clitarchus hookeri | reverse complement strand
GTCGGTACGTAAGCTTGCCGGCGGAAAAAAAATATTTATTAGGAAAGGCGCCGAAGGAGGACGCGTTTACGACGCTTCTGCGCTTGACGCCACGCGGTAAACAAAACACAACTCGGTAATTAGTAACCCTTAGAAGTACCTACTAGAAAATGGTATGCATGTGCACGTATGTGTAAATCACACAAGAAGAAATTTCAGTCTTTCTCTCCGCATACCCGGAATAATAGAACTTTTTTTTGTGCTAATTTTACATGCAACCGTTCTTCAAAAAAAAATAACATTAAAATGGTTCTAGCGATATATTTGCCGAAAGACTTTAACTTATTTTAATTCGCGAAAAGAGTACCTTTGTTAGAACACCTGTAATTTACTGCGAGATAATTAAATTATTTCATTCTAGTGTACTGACAGCAAAGTAGACTTTTATTTGTCAGTTTAAAAAAAAACATTTCCGGAAACACTACAGATAATGAGTCATAGTACTGAAAACGTTTTATTGAGGGCTTTTATAAGCTTGTGCCGCAGTTTGCAACATTCTCGTTAAGTAAGTTTGCCTTTACCAGGTCAACGGGAATATTTTAAAAATTATAACAAAAATTCACAAATATCTAACTGCACATTGTTAAACGTATTCATTTCAATAATATACTTACGTATTTTATTATGTAAGAGCGATCTCAGGGATGCAATACTCATAAATTGGCCATGAATAAACTATTTTTAATGTCTAATTACACATCCCAAATTTGAAAAAATTTACCACAGTCTCGTGATTATAATAGGAGGTATACAATATTACCATTCCCATTTAGTTAAATATAATTTCATATGTTAACATATTTTAATTTTATTTTAATTTTCTCATGGAATTGTGTATTAAACGTAGATGTATTGCTATTGTCTTTTATGTTTCTATAAATTCGAATACGAAATATTAATATTCACAATTGAAGTCCTAAAACATGGTCACACAGTACATTTACAATCCACACACCCCCAAATTTCAAGTTTCTCAAGTAAATTATTTCTGTCACTTTTAATAAACATTCCACAGTAACAGCGCATATGTTATAATTTGTTTAGGCAAGCATTGTCACTGTTTGGAAAAGGAATTATAATGTATGAAAATAAATTAATTTCTCTTGACAATATAGGAACTTCTCAGCTTAACATTTTTGTTGGTGTAATGTATCCAACTACCATCATAAAGTTATTTATTGTCATCGTACAGTTCGTTACTCCCATCGTACAGTCGTTTGCTGCTAGTCAGTTACGTAGGCAGTCGGTTAAAACTGTAATTGTGCAACTAGTCAGTGCCAACTCTTCCTAGAAAAAGTTACGAAAATCTGTTATCCGTACGGAAATTGAACCCATTTAGCATTTTTATGAAATAGCTCATATTTTCATTTAGTGAACACAAATACAGAACTATTAATTTATTATGTTGATTAAAATTCCTAATTATTGGGAATGACGAAGGAATAAACTATTATTTTAACTTAATTAAATGTACACATACGTTTTATAGCACAGAACACTTAAAATTATTTGTTATTATATCATAGCGAAATAATGAACATTATACATTAANACACTTAAAATTATTTGTTATTATATCATAGCGAAAAAATGAACATTATACATTAATGTGTGCAGTTTTTGTGTCTGAAAATGCTGTAACAAGATCTGAATGAAGTAACGTCAGGTTAGCTGAAATAACGTAACTTAAAAAATTATACTTTTCAACTGTCGATTCATGTCTACCATATTGTACAGTGAAATATGCTTTGTTTGATCCAGAAATAGCACGNTTTGGCACGTGGTAAATAAAACACAACTCGGTGATTAGTAACCCTTAGAAGTACCTACTAGAAAATGGCATGCATGTGCACGTATGTGTAAATCACACAAGAAGAATTTTGAGTTTCTCTCCGCATACCCGGAATAATAGAACTTTTATTTTTTGTGTTCATTTTACATGCAACCGTTCTTCAAAAAATTTACATTAAAATGGCTTTAGTGATATATTTGCCGAAAGACTTTAACTTATTTTAATTCGCGAAAAGAGTACCTTTGTTAGAACACCTGTCATTTACTGCGAGGTAATTAAATTATTTCATTCTAGTGTACTGACAGTAAAAAATACTTTTATTTGTCAGTTTAAAAAAAATCATTTGCGGAAACAGTACAGATAATGAGTCATAGTACTGAAAACGTTTTATTGAGGGCTTTTATAAGCGTGTGCCGCAGTTTGCAACATTCTCGTTAAGCAAGTTTGCCTTTACCAGGTCAACGGGAATATTTTAAAAATTATAACAAAAATTCACAAATATCTAACTGCACATTGTTAAACTTATTCATGTCAATAATATACTTACGTATTTTATTATGTAAGAGCTATCTGAGGGATGCAATAATCATAAATTGGCCATGAATAAACTATTTTTAATATCGAATTGCACATCCTAAATTTGGAAACATTTACCACAATCTCGTGATTATAATAGGCGGTATACAATGTTACCATTCCCATTTAGTTGCATACAATTTCATATGTTGACATATTTAAATTTTATTTTAATTTTCTCATGTAATTGTGTATTAAACGTAGATTTATTGCTATTTTCTGTTATGTTTCTATAAATTCGAATACGAAATATTAATATTCACAATTGAAGTCCTAAAACATGGTTACACAGCACATTTACAATCCACACACCGCCAAATTTCAAGTTTCTCAAGTAAATTATTTCTCACACTTTTAATAAACATTTCACAGCAACAGCGCGTATGTTATAATTTTTGTAGGCAAACATTGCAACTATTTGAAAAAAAATTATAATGTATTAAAATAAATTAATTTTACTTGACAATATAGGAAATTTCACTTGACAATATAGGAAATTTCACTTGACAATATAGGAAATTTCACTTGATAATATAGGAACTTCTCAGCTTAACATTTTTATTGGTGTAATGCACCCAACTACCATCATAAAGTTATTTACGGTCATCGTACAGTTCGTTACTCCCATCGTACAGTCGTTTGCTGCTACCTAGTTACTTAGGCAGTCGGTTAAAACTGCAATTGTGCAACTAGTCAGTGCCAACTCTTCCTAGAAAAAGTTACGAAAATCTGTTACCCATACGGAAATTGAACCCATTTAGCATTTTTATGACATAGCTCATGTGTCAAAAGGAACTGTTCTTAAGATGTAAGAGGACAAAGTTTAAAAAAAAAAGAAGTCGATTTTCTTTTTTAATAAAAAAACACAAATAAGGAACTATTAATTTATTATGTTGATTAAAATTCCTAATTATTGGGAATGACGAAGGAATAAACTGTTATTTTGACTTAATTAAATGTACACACACGTTTTATATCACAGTACACTTAAAATTATTTGTTATTATATCATAGCGCAAAAATGAACATTATACATTAGTGTGTGCAGTTTTTGTGTCTGAAAATGCTGTAACAAGATCTGAATGAAGTAACGTCAGGTTAGCTGAAATAACGTAACTTAACAAATGATACTTTTCAACTGTCGATTCATGTCTACCATATTGTACAGTGAAATATGCTTTGTTCGATCTAGAAATAGCACGCTGGTAACCGCATATTACCAAATATTTCGTCCAGCTGCGAAACATTAGAATAGAGTATTTTATTATAGCTGTACGGTCAATTTTTTTGAAACTATGCAAGATAAGCATGTTCTTGCTGCAATGTATCGAATTGTCCTGCAAATAATTTGAAGTTTAAATTGAAAATATTCATCGGTTGACTTCAAGTTATCATTCCTGTAACCGTTATTAAAAATAATTTCACGAAAAATTCATTGAAATAAGATATTGTGTAAAATATTTTCATGCTGTAATAAAATATTTTATTCAGCAATACGTGGTCACACCCATGTATTTTTCAGGAATGGACAACACATATTGTCACTGAACAATATGACAGACATCAAGCGAGAGTTAAAAGATAGCCTTTTTTTATAATGCTTTATTTCAATTAACCAGATGTCATCTCATTCATAACTCGTAGTTGCAATTTCAGGTACAAAAGTTGAAAGCATCCTTGTCTAATTTTAATTGTCTATTTTATTACCGCTGAATAACTTCAGGATACTGAGCTAGATAACATTTGTGTACTTTAATTTTGTCCGAAGTACCACTGGTAATGACCTCACTTTAATTTAAAATTTTATACCGAAAAGATGAAGACTTATGGAATTGGTTTGTTTTTATTCGTGTGGTGTTCTAGCTGCTGCCTCGAGGAGCACCACATTTTCTCACGCAAAATTCACACAAGCTACACCGCTCGACCAGTTAACTCAGTAGGACGTCACGAGGAAACGGAAAGGAAAATATATTATTACTTATTTTACCACAAAGTTGCGTAGGGCGCCCGTTTATCTGAAGATATTTTCCGTTTCTGAAACACGGCTACAAGGAAGCGCTAAGAGTTCGTAGTCCGGGCATATTTTATGCACATTATTTGTTTGCGCGTTTATGCGTGTCTTGGCTAATAAATATCCCGGGAATTCGAATGTTCGACAGGAAAGAAAAATAATTATCTCAGCCCATACGGTTTTGTTTTTATAGTATTAAGTATATTCTAAGAAAAAAAATTAAAAATTGACAAAAATAACATTTTTAGAGCTTGTCTGCACAGTTACTTAATAGGCGGGAAGAAAATAAAGCGGTAGAGTCGTAGTTGTCTATGTGCTTTCATCGCGGGTGAGAAAACTCCACTGTCACGGATCTCATCTGCACAGGAAAGCGTAACAGCGGGAGCACCGCACGCAGATTCGTCGCCTTGAGCGTAAGAGCGACGAGGCGCCGGTCGCGCGTGTTATTGTCGCCCTTATCGCTGTGCCTCGCGCGCAAAAAAAAAATATCTCGGGGCCACGTAGGTCTTAAGAGCAGCACTGGAACGTGCATCAATGGCGTCGCCGTATCTTAAGCGCGAGACTCCGAACTGGTGTACCACGGGACTTTTAAGCCTTGATCTTGCAGACCAGATACTTGTTTCGCAAGTATTCGCCCAGAATATTTTAAGGTATTAACAGTGTGAAAGTTTAAATTTTTTTTTCCGTGTTGAAGAGCTTAAAATAATGTTTTCGAGAAGCGTGATGTGTTTGAAGTTGTACTACGCCCCGGTCTGAAGTGTTATTTCCTTCGGTATGCAAACAGATTGTGCGCTCGCACACTAGGTTTTAAAACAGATTGTGTGCACACGAAATAGTCTTGTAAACACGCTATGGCCCAGTTTGCGCGCAAGGTATACGGGAGCATTAATGACGTTTTCCATTGATTCAGCCAAGCTGGTAATTGTTCTCTATTATACATTTTGATACTGTTCCCACACCTCATCATGTTGCTTTAGTTCTCCTATTTTCAGTGTTTAAAAAATTTATTAACATCAAAACATCAAGAAAGAATTAATGACGTGGGCGTGTGTGACTTTTCTGAGAACATAACAATTTAAAACTAAAATTATTCTTAAAGGAACAACTGTTTAGCGAATAGAGCGTGATTTAAAAAAAATATGAAAAGCTATAATAAAAATACATTGACGATATTATATTAGCTCATCATATTATAATATGAGATGGCTGGTAAATTATCACTCAAAATTAATACATAAATTTCTGATATCTAAACCATTATCATTTCCTTTGTTTGACTAATATCTAGAATCCCAGCGCAATTATGTATCAGGGCTAGTAAAACAAATTATATTTTTACTTAGAGGATTTACATCTGTACTCTGATCTATATATATATCATCAAAGCATTAATAAACACTTTTACGATGTCGATTGTGTCAGTGTTAACCGAACTGATATTCCGTATCCGGCGAGGCCACCAACCGAAGATAAAATGCAATAGGGTTAGTTATACTTAATATTGCTCTTACAGTGAAAAATCCCAAATTATTACTGCCAACCTATTCATTTCATGTTAATTAAAATTATATTTTTAAATAATCATAACCCGTGGGGTGTAAAATTTTTATCCAAAACTTTGGTAGAAAGAAATTATACAAAAATAAAAACTTTTTTTTTTTTCGGCACTTGACAATAATATATTTACGACAAAGTCACGAGTTGAATAATAGAGCTTTTTTTCGTACGAGACGTATTTTTGGTTCGTTTTGATCTTCGTCCAAAATTTTCGATATACGTAGGATCAAAAGATGCAGATGTTTATTAGGATACACTCCTGTTTACAACCTAATAATTACCTACCTTAATGGGGCCATGGTGGCTGAGCGGTTAGCCTGCTTGCCTGCTCGGCGATACGGGGTAAATCCCCAACCGGGTCACTCCGGATTTTCGCATGTGGGAATCGTCCCGGACGATGCCGTTGGTCGGTGGGTTTTCTCGGGGATCTCCCGTTTCCCCCGCCCCTTCATTCCGGCGCTGATCCATACTCACCTCAGTCACCCTCATCGGCTCTCGAAGACCTCAATGTTAAGAGCCGTCGAAATCTCTTCAGTCTCACTCACCAACCTGCATCCATTCGTAAGTAATTACGTGTCAGTTGTACTTAAAATACTGGAAATAGTGCTATAAATGTGGATATCTAGTTGAATAGAAATCATTAACTAATAAAGCTGTTTGAAAAATACAATTTTTAGCTATACATTTAAATTATCTGTCGTAGGATTTCGCATCCACCAATCTTTTTAATGTACATTTTAAGATAAACATTCAATATTTGAGAACTTTCTATTTAAGATACGGCGTAGCTGAATAGGTATTTACGTTACATTAATTGTTGAAAACAATTAAGTAATTTGCTTCTCGCTTAATTTTCATTTGCGTTACACGAAAATCGCAAAGAAACGAAAAGAGCAATTTTAATTTTAAAAAAAACACGCGATGTTGTTTTAAACATGAATATATATTATATTTTATTTCGTTCAAAACGCACATTGGNAAAAAAAAAAAAAAAAAAAGGTGGGTGATGCTTTTGTGCCTCTACAAAAGATACTGATTCATTTCTTCATGGTCTCAATTTAATATTCGGCGTGATAAATATTTGTTATGTTTTTTCATTGCAGTAAATTACCGTCTGACCTATGTATGCTTACGTACTACTTCCAAAAAATTGATTACACGCAAATGTGCTTCACTCTGCTTCTCAGAACGCAAGTGAAACGAAGTGAAGCAGGTATAGTCTATCCGTGGTTTCTTCACACTTTTTGAACGAAACCATTATGAAAAATTACCCCATTTGTGAAGTGTTAAGTTATTTTCTTAAATATGCCATATATCACAAGCTTATTATACCTCTGTTAATATAAAAGTATCTTATTGTTCGTTAATTAAAGTTTTTCTCATATTTGATTTATACATTATAATATTGCATTTATAATAAATATGAATAATAATGGTGAGAAAACACGTGTGTTGGTACTGCTTCGTAAGAAATAGTTCTCATGCAAAATATTATTACAAATGAGTGCGCACAAATTTGGTGCGTTGTCTTTTGGTGTAATTTTATAGGCTTAGTTAAGCTTAGTTCCACGGGGCGGAGGGATATCCTGGAATTAAAACTTTATAACAGTACTTCATAAAAGTGCGAATTAACCGTGAATCAATTATAAATTATTGCCCCTTCCTCGCGAACTTCGCTCGCGCCCCGGGAAGCAGACTGGAGCATATTTGCGTGTAAAGGCTGTTCACGGTAAACTGAGCACTTTTGGAAGCCCTGCTTAGATTCTGCTGGTACGCACATTGTGTGTTCTTTGTGCAATTAACATTTCCAATCACGTTATTTACGCGTCGGTCAAGCGAAACTGTGAAAATATTACAAAAATATATACTTTACAAATTGTTAATTATTACACTGATGTGCACAAAAAACTGGAGGTAAAATAAATAATCACAAAATTGTATCTAGCACTCTTTATCTAACGTTAATAAATTGAACTACGCTCTCTCCGTCGCTACCGACTTCACGTGGTGCATACCAACTAGCGAGCTTGTTAAAATATATGCAAATAGGGGCAGTGAAATTTTTCAAAGGTTAATTTTAAAAAAAACGCCTATTTAACAGTGAATAAATAGCCTTTAATCAATTTTCTAAAACTATTAGTTGCTTTTTTTTACATATATATTTTTTCGCAGTTTGAAACATTTCTATGATATTTTTACTGTTTTATGCCTAATAACTTCGATAATATTCATTATCGCCCCCCACTACGGCGTTATTTAGGATGCTGTTCAAATACTTGCACCCGCCTATGCCTAAATAAATCCGCAGCCTCTGTAAGGCCTACAAACACCTTTATCAAAATTTTATTTCCCACATTCGGAAAAGATAATAAAATAAATATTAATGTCTTCGATTTCCAAGAAACTCGACCTTGAAAGTGCATCTATTCTTGAAATAAATGATTTCCTTATTTTTTAGTGCAACATTTTTTCTTATGCTCTACGCTTTCTATATCATAGAAAAATTTTTGAAACTTATTTTAGTTGTTATTTGAGAATATAATTTCGCATATAGTGGAATAATGCACAATGTGCATACAAGAAGTTCTCAAGCATGGCTTTCAAGAGCGCTCAGTTTACCATGAACAGCCGTTAAAGCTCTTTTTACAGGAAATGGTGACCTCGAAAAACGAGATTCAAGAGCGTAAGGAAACAACACACCGGAATGTAAAACGTCCCTGAAAACTTACCCCTCTATAAATCTACCTTCCTCCGCAGTTTTGGACAAGAAAGGGATAGACATGGAGAAAGCGAATGGAATGGAAAGTACGTGTGAGGCGAGGAATAACAGAAAAAGAGGCTGAGAACAGGTCTCATTTTCACAGCCCTTTCCAAAAAATATTTGGAGCCTTTTAAAAATTACTTTCTAAGCCAAAGCTCGCTTGTTTTGTAAAGATATAAAGCACGGTACTTTGCATTTAGATCAATATACAATTCTGCATTATTTATTGTTTACTTTTACCTTCCAATGAGCAAAATGTGCTGGTTTCGCCCAAATTAGTTCATAAAATCTCATAACTGTTTTCTTTCGCATTAATGTTTATTGCTTATATTCATAAATCGCAATACTGTATATTGAACTGCAATATCAAGTCGATTAACCTTAAGGCTCCCGCCTATCTGGAGCTATTTGTCGCGTTTCACGCCGAGAACCCCGGGAGTGATAAGGGCTACACTGTTACGTACATACAGTACGTCATCGCCGCTACGCGCAGGCTCTGAACTGGCGTGCAGTGTTCTCGTCATGCCGCGTGTAACTATGGGATTTTAGAATGTGACTCTATTATATATATTAGTGTAAAGTCTGTACTAAGGATCAATGCAGGGCCCTTGAGGAATTTTGTATGTATCTGACAAGCACATTTTGAGAAACAGCGCTTTTAAACAACAGTTTTTAGTCATTTGGAGTGCTCTGAGATATCTCTTCTAATGTGCGTGACGCGTCTTGAAAGCAATCAGCAGCCCTTGTTTGAAGAATGTGTTCTTTTTAAAGATCAGCACATGGGACTCAAGTTTAATAGTTTAGAGGAAAAACGTTTATTTCAAACACTCTGCAATGCAGTTCAAGTATCAGGTAGGCTGGCCTCTTAAACAATTAGAATAACATGTGGTTTAAAATTGAATNAACGTTTATTTCAAACACTCTGCAATGCAGTTCAAGTATCAGGTAGGCTGGCCTCTTAAACAATTAGAATAACATGTTGTTTAAAATTTAATTTTTTTTTGATAAATATTTATTAACGTTGTGTAAGTGTGTATCGGATAAGTGTATATTGAGATATTGCTTAGATGTTGCCTTTCTTAAGAATCGCTGTATTCCAAATGACGATGATAAAGCCCATTAATTTAAATGTTCCGTACAATAGACTGTTGCATATTTTGCTAAGTATAAAACAGTTGAATGGTTGTAGAAATATCATTGTCAGCATAACATTACTAAAATCCTCAGTTTTGAAATANTTCTTAAGAATCGCTGTATTCCAAATGACGATGATAAAGCCCATTAATTTAAATGTTCCGTACAATAGACTGTTGCATATTTTGCTAAGTATAAAACAGTTGAATTGTTGTAGAAATATCATTGTCAGCATAACATTACTAAAATCCTCAGTTTTGAAATAAAACGTATGACGCTATGGAAAACTGAAGGGGTTGTGTTTTCAAGTAGGTACTACTCGAGTACTACTCGAGTACAAAAAATGGTTTCATAATATTTGAAGGCACAACCGTATATAAACAACTAAATTTATTTATACAAACTGATGTTTTAAAGGTTTGTATTACAAATACTGTGTAGTAGTAAGTATATGTGACTATACTTTAATTATGCCATGTGCCTAGTTAATTTCGTTTGTGTGATCAAAATATACCGTAATCTTAGTTATCCGTATGGCTTTTCGAAGTTACGAAAATAGGGTGTAATACTGTAACTTTATACACCCTGTTTCACGCAAAAAAATTTCTTTTATAAAGTTTTTAGCGTTATTACCATTAACTATTTGCATTTATAGTGTTATGTTGCAATATCATTCCAATTTTTGTCCCGTTGCATAAACATATGTACATGGAAATGCAGCCGCTAAGTCTGACGTGCTTCTTAATGAAAGCAAAATGAAGAGTTTGGGTGGGGTTGCCTGGATGGTATGGATATTAGAGCGCGCTAACAGCCTTGGTAGCGTTGTAAAAAAAAGGGAAGAGGGATGTGGGAGAAAGGTAAAAGGAAGGAGTCGTAGGAAGTGGATTAACATGCGCCTGGAGTTTTCAATCAGGCAAAACACGTTACCGTAATGCGTTTATGCGAGGCCTCACTTCCAGGGGTTTTCGTATTCTGCTCCAAGTGATGAGAGACCTGCTGGAAGATAGGCTAACCATTGTCGGAGATTACTTTTTAACATATGTGCCCTTCCTATCTTGGTGAAAGGGCGTACATAATCTTCGTGGATTGCTTGGAATAAACGAGCATCTCAAACTAAGAGTAAACGTTTTTGTAAAATTGCGCTGTTTCGTCCTAATACTTGAAACTTAGTTTGTGTCAACACTGTAACCTTCGTTTGGATAAAAACTAAGGTCATAATTGACTAGAAATGGAGGTATAAGAAATTATGTTACAAAGTAAATGTGACATACAACATATTTTCAGGAAAACGAAAATAAAAATAATTAATAAGCAGTATTAGTAAAGCATTAATATAAATTTTTTTGCAATTAATAGTGCTTTATATCCAAACATTATTATGCACATAATCTATGAGATTGTAAAGCAGAGGAACATGTAACTCCTGCGGAAAACCAAATTATAAAACATAATTATTAACTTAAGAAACAGACAACTGTTGCATGAAACATCTTTAGAATAGTTTTATAGAGTAACATTGTTTGGAAACAAACCACAGTTGAATAAATCTGACTTATTATAGGCACGTGTGTAAGAATTTAAAAATCTTATATTCATATTTTTCTTTCCCTAGATATGTTGCAATACAATTTAATGATGTGTATCGAAATAGAGTTGGTAAACTATCCTGCAAGTATAATGACGATGACGTGATNTTGCAATACAATTTAATGATGTGTATCGAAATAGAGTTGGTAAACTATCCTGCAAGTATAATGACGATGACGTGATATGGTTACTTTGATAATTTTAATTGACTGTTTCCCTTTTCAAACCTAACAATTATCAGAATAATCACATAATGTAGAGTTCGTAGTGAACGCTTCCAGAGAAACATAGACAGTAAACGTGCAACAAAAATAGNAGAATAATCACATAATGTAGAGTTCGTAGTGAACGCTTCCAGAGAAACATAGACAGTAAACGTGCAACAAAAATAGAACTACTTATTAATTTGTGGCTTACATGGATTCTATCCAGGAATTCATGGAACGTACAAATAGCCTTAACAACAAGGAATGTAGCAAATTCAGTGAGTATGTACAAAAAAAGAATGAATAGAGTGACGTTGATATTAACCTTTTTGTTTTATTTCCGTTACGATCACGTTACGTTTACATTACGTCCACGTTACGTTAACATGAACATGTCCTGATGATTTTTCGTCACATTACACTATGGTAACTTTACGTCTATATTGTCTCCACGTTACTTTTATGTTATTGTACCNGATGATTTTTCGTCACATTACACTATGGTAACTTTACGTCTATATTGTCTCCACGTTACTTTTATGTTATTGTACCTTGGACGTAACGCAAACGTAACACGACCGTAACGTAAATAAAACGGAAAATCAAGGTCACCGCACTAGTTCTCGCATTTTATTCTTGCTTCAGTAGTGTCTGGCGCAATGTTGCGAGTTGTGATGGAGCTAAATTTATACACCTGTAGACTCATTCTTGACGTTGGCCGCGTGAAGTGACCGGAACAACTTGTGTGTATCGGCATCATTCGCGATCGAGGAACGCGTCACATATTTCAAAAGTGACGCCACGTTTGTTTATAGAACAGCTGGTGCGTGATGAGGGTGATCTATTCTGAAAGGTTAATGACCCAGGAAAAAATATGATTCCTTGTGTAAACGCCTACGGATTTTACTTTGACTTTAGGTGTTGTCTGCTTCAGGAGATGATTTTTTTGGGCGGGATACACAAAATTTGACTGCTGCGATTCAGGACGTCTGTGATTTCGTCTATATACAGTCGTGCTAGTGTGCTCTCTATTCATAAAAAAACAAAGCAACAGTGTAACGAAATTATGTAGTCCTGAAGGAGGCTCGTGAAATATCACCAGGCCTACAGAAATGCCAGTAAATTGAGTCAAATATTTTCTTACTTTTGAATTTACAAATAATATAAGAAGGCGCCTAGGAGTCATTACAATGACGTTTTTTTTATATTTGTCAAGTATACCCAGAAAGGTAGTACTTAAATGCCCCTTCTTCCCGAAGTTGTTACAGTTTACGGGCGACGTTAGCTAGGGCATTAATCATGAATAGTGAAATTATGTACAGTTAAAACAAAAATCCAGTAGCTTTTTTTAAGTTTGTATCACTGAAATATCTTCCAATAGAAAAATACCTGTTTATATTTCTCGTCAACTCCCTACAAACTAGTATTTTTTTCCCCCCTTAAAAATAGTATATGTGTATTTTTTCTCGCAGAGAAGCCTTAAGAAATTTGAACTTGGTGAAAATGAACATTGTATGTATACATATATACCTATATATACATCATCAGACCAATACTGGCGGAAACTTTTTCTCTCTCTCTAACGTTACGTGGCAGAAATAGGAAAGAGAGTCAGAATACGCATTTGATGTACATGAAACGACCCACTCTAAACCCCTCTCCTCTCAAACACCGAACTCCCTGCCAATATGGGTATCTAAAGTTTTGGAAGTCGAGGTGGGGGAAATGATGCCAAAACTGCTACACTTCCGTGGTTAAGTACAGCAAAAACAGTAATATTAAAAAAAAATATATTTATTTTCTATTGATATCAAACGGCAAGAAGCACGGTTTAAGAGACCAGCAAATAACGGCTCTGTGCTGACACCACAGACAAAAGTGAAGAAAATATCTAACCGTAAAAAAAAAAAATCGTGACTTAAAGTATAATATTCTCACCATCATATTTTCATATTCATATTACATTTTATACATGCAATGAATTGGGCATTTGCTTTCGTCATTGTAACTTTGGCCATCGCATCTCAAACATTCCATAAATACGCAAGTTTTGTCTCCATGTTAGCCGTGTCCGTATCGTAAATTTCATTACAATGAAATACTTTAATCGAGCAGAAGTGTTAATACATGTCGTCTTGATACTGAAATCCCAACAGGATTTTCTCGCAGGAATGCGCAAACTCTTCCATTTTCGTACTTGCCTTATTTGCCAAAAACATACATAAGCCGTGATAATTTCGATGAGAAAGTACCTTGTGTGCGAAAATACGGCCAACCAGCGTTCTGCCGTGAAAATCCTCTTATTTATTTTGCATCTAAGCCGCCTCCCACACATTCCCTCCTATAAGAAGGGGTTTTGGGGGTTCTTCATTCAAAAGCAAAGCGCGGTAGCAGGTGTTCCCCTAAGTGGTTGGCAAACATTTACCATCCCTCTCCGATGACAATCAATGGCGTGCGTGCACGCTTACTAGACAGATTCTCTTTCGGGTTTCATTTCCGGAAACTTACTGCATGTATTCCCAGTTCAAAAATTTTTAAAATCTTTTCTCACCGTGCACTGTAAGTTATTTTAGTTCGCAAACATACAACGGAAATTTTTTTTAAAACTATACACCCTAAAAAAGTTTTGCAAATGTACATCACTGTACAAGCGTATTGAGTGTGTGAAGAGATTTGGGCGACTGAGAGTTAAGCGAGGCGAGTATGGAGCAGCGCCAGAATGCAAGGGCGGGCGAAATGGGAGATCCCCGAGAAAACCGGCCGACCAGCGGCATATTCGAGGTATGATTCCCACATGCGCAAATCCGGGGGCGACCCGGCCGGGAATTTAACCCGGTTCGCCGTGATTGGAGGTGAATAGTCTATCCACTACACCACCGTGGCCGTACAGGCGTATTGAGAAAGCATGTTTTAGGAAAGAGTCAGTTTCGTAAGTTCCTAACTATTAAGGTGTACATTACAGTTTAGGAATTCTACTGAGGAAAAAAACCTACCTATCATGAGAAATTAAATATACATGTAAACATGCAAGTGGTTACGATACGAATTTCGAATAGTTGAGTTTCCACGCTGTTTCTCAAATAATCTTATTAGCGCTAGCATTGAGTACCTAGCGAATAAACTTTGCGGTTTTTAACTACTTCTTCTAGGACTGTAGATTGGTGTGGTTTGTTTACGAAGAATTTATTACAATGTAGTCTCGTCAGTTGCGTTAGTTCTGCTATTGCCACCTTTTATTGCATCTTAGTGTACTAAATTATAAGAAGGATGGCATTTAATACTGCTAACATAGAGAATACTGCTCACATAGATAACACGGTCAGGTATCTTTTGTTATTACCAAAACATATCCAAATAAGTACTGACTTAGTGAATAACATAAAAAGATACCATGATTAATTTTTCTAGCCAGCAAGTGGTAGACCGCTTTAAGCGTACGTATTTTCTCAGTACTATTATAACCTCGGAGCGTATAGGTGAAAATAGGGCCTATAAGCCGTACGACATTGTGGTAATAGTATATAAGGCTATCTGTTTTAAAAAGATAATGTTTAAAATATAATACAGTGTTTTTTTCATCGCCGTTAGCCGTCGAAGCTAAATTTTGCACACATTGCAACATGCTTCTGTGCACCATTGATTTTTTGTGTAAACCTTCAAAAGCGTCTCTTTTTATTAATTTGATTTCGGTAGAACTATCTTATTGGCAGCCCGACACATCCACTTCAAGCGTTGTCGTGAACTAGCGATGCGCTCAAGTTAAACAGTTTTGCTGGCAGTCACATACGACCTTTCTGTTCCTGTGACGTGAAGCCGCTTTGAGCTCGGTATGCTGTGGAAGCCAGGAAATGAACTACTGAGCTCTGGCGCGAAGCTTGTTATTTGTATTTCTGCATAGCAGTTGTATACAGTCCGTCGTACTGGAGAGGGACCAAGCCATTAGATTCACCGTGAAAAGAATTTAGAAAACACAGTTATTGAATAAAAAATTATGCCAATAATAAAAAAAATTGCTAGAATTACTGCTATGTTATTTAAAACTAAGACAAATATAAAAAAAATTATACTGTTATTAAGCATAAAATAATAGTTAATTTTATATATGTATTTATTTTACAATCTAGGTTATATTTCTTGTAATCAAATACAATTTTAGGTACGATAATAGTTCTTGAAACCTTCATAAATCTTATTCCACTCAGACAAAAAATTATCATTACATGCAATTTACAATACTGTATTATAGTAATATATGAATAAAATACAAAATTACGCGTATTTATAAATGTTTTGTTTGAAATAAGTATAAATGTTATACAGTATTAATTAATATGGAAGACAGATAAATGATAAATTTTACATGGATGCAAGTGTAACTTTATATTAATGTAAATCCATATGGTTTTTAGAAAGAAAGATGGTTTTTCTTTTTGTATCAGTTTAATATTATATTTTGATTATTTAAATATATTTTACGATAGCTTCAATGGTTCGATCTCTTTCCAGAACCAGCAGTTTGTATATTACTCAGTCAAAATGTTTATGAGGGGGACTATTAAAACTGCATTTAATTGCCCACGTTATAATTTTGTTAAATTGGCGTTTGCAAAGTAGTTATACTGAGGAAGTTGGGTAAAAATAACATATAAGTGCATAAAAAAAAGATGTGCTCTATTAAAAGTGCATTATTTAGGGGAGCTCACACTTTAAAAGTATTATGCTACAAACAATAAAAGTTGCTAATGTTAAAATTTTCCGTCTGAAAATGGCAAATGATTTTGAACATCCAGTTGACACATCATCAAGTTTTAATTTTTTAAAAATTTAATTTAAGCATTCAAAATAATATTACTTGCATTTCTACAGAAATTTTTAGTTTGTGATGTTTCGGTACTTTGAAGTAAAGTGTAATTAATATGATTAGACGTTTAAAAAATATTGATAAAATTGAAGAAGTGAGCAAAAAATGTCACATTAAATGTTCTCTTGTTCATACATCTTAAATCATAAAACAAAGGCACACGAAAGTAGAAAATTAATGTTGGTTACGAAATTATAGAGAGTCTGAAATTATTCATTGCTTGCAGGTTAGTAACTTTATTGAACACGTGTTTTTTTACACCTCTTTCTTTCCTGAGAACGAAATTCCTGCCAGCTAGGATGAGTCTAAGGTGTAAGAGGAAACCTGAAAATGTGTACTGCTATTATTTTTGAGGGTGCCAGAAAGTGTTTTGCTACTTTTACTCTCTTTTCTTTTGTACCTGGGTGTATTTGTTCTTTCTGGAATGCTTTGAGTTTTGAACTAAAAACAACCAACACGGATTTAAAGGCCTTGTTAACAAAACAAATATTTTCTGGCAAACAGCTGTATAGTGTTATTTCGAGTATCACAGCGGTGACCAGTGCGCACCTTAATACAAAATAACAACTAACTGCGGAATGCGACACTTTTACGTATGATACGACTTTTATCTTCTTAGTGATGTCTTTAGAAACACCTTTGAGAAGCATCAATAACGAAAAAAATGGTTACTTTGCCTTAACAACTGAATGTAAAGAAGATGTATTTAGCTTCGTGTAGACTAGAAATTAGGACACGGTGTCTGCTTGTCAAGAAGAGCAAAATTAAAGACAACAGGTATGAACAAAGATTGAAGTGATTGNTTTTTTTTTTTTTTTTTTAGTATGTTTACCGAAATTACTGGAGAATGTTTAAGTATAAAATTTCGTTAAGGAAATTGTTTCAGCGTTCCAGTACACAAATTAGCTGTTATTTTGAATGGCTTTTTTCAGTTTCTGCTTATGTTTAGCCGGAAAATAATCGCGATTCTACTTATTATTAAGACGTATTTATAGAATAGTGAGCACACTTACGCTAGATGTAGTAAAAAAAACAAAACAAACATTCAGTTCTATGTTTTATTGCCACTCCTGTTTCTTGAATGAACTGAGATGAAAATTCGTGCAACTATATCACTGGTGGATCACGTCTTTTTCAGTATTTTTAATAGTACTTTGTTTTACCTCTAACGTTGAATGAAAAGCTCGTGATGTGTAAAGTAAACTAAAAATACGACATATATATTGGTTTGTGTTTGTTTGCTGATTCCAGTCGAAAATTAAATACCATGGTAAAATAACGACAGCATCCCTGCAAATATTAGAACCAAAACAATGCATGCGACATCAGACATCCTAGCTTAGCGGACAATGACATACGTTTGCTGCGTCACGTCTGCTGGTTCCACTGAACGCACCCATTAATGGCGCCCGAGAGTAATTTCTGGCTTCAGAGATTGACATCGAGATTTATTGTAGGAGATAAAGGAGATCAAGTACAAGGGGTAGGAGTATAAGAATGGNTGAGTTTTGAACTAAAAACAACCAACACGGATTTAAAGGCCTTGTTAACAAAACAAATATTTTCTGGCAAACAGCTTTATAGTGTTATTTCGAGTATCGCAGCGGTGACCAATGCGCACCTTAATACAAAATAACCACTAACTGCGGAATGCGACACTTTTACGTATAATATGATTTTTATCTTCTTAGTGATGTCCTTAAAAACACCTTTGAGAAGCCTCAATAACGAAAAAATTCTTACTTTGCCTCCACAACTGAATGTAAAGAAGATGTATGTGACTTCGGGTGGACTACAAATTAGGACACGGTGTCTGCTTGTCAAGAAGACCTAAATTAAAGACAACAGGTATGAACAAAGATTGAAGTGATTGTTACTACTCACATTGTTCCATATTTTCATTACGTNTGAGTTTTGAACTAAAAACAACCAACACGGATTTAAAGGCCTTGTTAACAAAACAAATATTTTCTGGCAAACAGCTGTATAGTGTTATTTCGAGTATCACAGCGGTGACCAGTGCGCACCTTAATACAAAATAACAACTAACTGCGGAATGCGACACTTTTACGTATGATACGACTTTTATCTTCTTAGTGATGTCTTTAGAAACACCTTTGAGAAGCATCAATAACGAAAAAAATGGTTACTTTGCCTTAACAACTGAATGTAAAGAAGATGTATTTAGCTTCGTGTAGACTAGAAATTAGGACACGGTGTCTGCTTGTCAAGAAGACCTAAATTAAAGACAACAGGTATGAACAAAGATTGAAGTGATTGTTACTACTCACATTGTTCCATATTTTCATTACGTTTTTTTTTTAGTATGTTTACCGAAATTACCGAAGAATGTTTAAGTATAAAATTTCGTTTAGGAAATTGTATCAGCGTTCCAGTACACAAATTAGCTGTTATTTTTAATGGCTTTTTTTCAGTTTCAGCTTGTGTTTACCCGGAAAATAATGGCGATTCTACTTATTATTAAGAAGTATTTAGAGAATAGTGAGCACGCTTACGCTAGGTGTAGTAAAAAAAAAAACATTCAGTTATATGTTTTATTGCCACTCCTGTTTCTTGAATGAACTGAGATGAAAATTTGTGCCATTATATCACGGGTGCATCACCTCTTAATTTGAATGAAAAGATCGTGATGTGTAAAGTAAACTAAAAACACGACGTTTATATTGGTTTGTGTTTATTGTTTGCCGATTCCAGTCGAAAATTAAATACCGTGGTGAAATAACGACACCATCCCTGCAAATATTAGAACCAAAACAATGCATGCGACATCCGATATCCTAGCTTAGCGGACACTAACATACGTCTACTGGTTCCACTGAACGCGCCCATTAATGGCGCCCGAGAGTAATTTCTGACTTCAGAGATTGACATCGAGATTTATTGTAGGAGATAAAGGAGATCAAGTACAAGGGGTAGGAGTATAAGAATGGAAATTGATGGCTAGAGATATATTCTGGAGGACAGCGCGCAAGAAATAAGGCTCGGGCCGTGTTTCTCAAATGTCCCACAGCAAAAGCCCAAATATAGTAATGGAATGGTTAGGAAGAAGGTCTATTAAAGAAGACGGAGAGCGAAGGCCGGGTGGATGGTTGAAGGCTGGGCATTACAAAAATGGGATTTATGGAGCACCGCGCCTCGGATGCAGACAAGTGGGGAAAAGTTACGGCGGAGCTAGCAGATTGCTGAAGAAACCTGCAAAATCGCAGGAATTACTACTGACATTGATTACAAACAGATAAGTGACTTAGATTTCTTGAAGGATTCTTATGGTAAAGGACTGTGGTTTTGAAAGGAGCACTATGCCAGACTGTACAAAAATGCTGGAATCGTTAGAATGCAGTAAACAAACTAATGAAAGAAGAATGCAGATATTTTGCAACGCTATTAAATAATTTGCTATAATTTAGTACGTAAATGTTAAAAAAAATCGGTAATATGAATTCCTTTTAATTAAAACAACTCTGCATGTTTTAGAAAATATATTTTGCAAAAAAAGAAATTCTGGCATCAAGCAAGACAACTAATAATTGCTCAGGTTGTATGTAATAACGAATTAGTTACAGTGTTAAAAATTATATTTAATCATTTTATTTCATGCACATGCATTTACGAGTGAGATGGCGCAGTGGTAAATCTTCGGACTTACATTCGGGAGGGCTTGGGGTTCGAATTCCGTACCAACCATCCTGATTTCAGTTCTCCATACTTTCCCGAAATCACTCCAGGTGAATGCTGGCATGGTTCCTTGCTACAAGCCATGGCCGATTCCTTACTCGTTTCTACTTCTCTGAACAACTTGCTCCGTCTCTAATGACCTCGCTGTCGACGAGATGTCGTAAAGGGAAGCACACGAGGTCACAATTTGAACGTACCACTGCGCTGTCAGTGTTCGCCTGATCACTATCAGAGAAGATTGAGAATTACACTGTATTGCTTCCAACACCACAACGCCATCAGTTATGTCGGTTTGCCATGAAGTCCGGATTTGCGGACAGTCTAGTGCCCCTCCATACCCGATTACAGTCGTCCCCCCGTGTCCAGATAAAGCCTGTAATTCGTCACTAAAGATGATGCATCGACTTTCTTCAGCCACCCATGTCCCTCGATTACGAAAATAACTGCAAACTATGTCACTTGTTGGGGAGTAGACGGAAGACGGTTTATAGGACATCGACAAGGCGTGTTTTCAGATTCGCCACGCAACAGTGAGGGCAGAAATAGGGTCACTAGTCGTGTCACTCCATGTCTCTGGATAGTTGAGTCCGCACCTGTGACATTTTCTACTCATCTGGTAGTCATCCTGGGTAGCTAAGAGCCTTTCCAGCAATTAACATTATGCGCTCACTACGTCAAATACCATCGCACAGTTCAACAGCACAGTTGGTTTGACGCGGGAGACAATCCGACGTAACGACTACTTTGCAACGATTCATACTCTCTCGAACTCTGCAAGTTGTTCGTACCTTTGTGGAATGACTCGCCGACCCATGCAAGCCACTCACTGACATCCACTCCGTATGCTTACTCATTGCACTGTACTTAGCTTTATCCTATGATCGTTACCTTTACAAGATTTTATGGTGTTAGCGTCTGCTAATGGCAGTTCCACATGGTCAATCACAAAGTTAAATCACTCGCAGCATTACCTGTGACGTCGATGGATACAAATTTTCGCTACTTGTGGATAATTCGTTCAGGGTGCGGTTATATATATGGCAATGAGAGTATATTCTGGTTTAAGACGAATATGAAATCTCTCAATATATGTGACAATTTTATGGAATAAAATAGCTAAGCTCTACCAATTAACTCTACAATAGCTTATAAGTCATCTATTCACCGTAGTAAGGCATAATAAAATATAATGGTGGTGGGAAAGATGGAATATCCCAAACATAGTTATCGAAAAAAAAGTACTTTTTATTTCATTTATTATTTTGTGTGTGGTCTTAAAGTTTTTCGGGTGCCAAATACCTGTTTATTTTTCGATGCATTATATTGCATTCGTTTTCCAAGGAACTCGAGAAATTTCATTTCAGGATACCAAGAACATTAATTTCATTTCTACTTAAAATACTGGCTTGTAATTTACTAACACCGATGGCTACATGGACCTGGTATTTCGATTTAAACCTTTTGTGTCTTGGTAAATTTAATTAATGAGTGCGAAGTTTCAATTATTGCTAGTAATTTGCATTAATGCTACAAAAAACTGATTTTGCATCCTCGTGATTGTTGCACGTAATGGATTTTTGTTCCCTTCTGGAAATAACGTAAACCTGATAACTTTCATGTTTTGACTAAAAAAAAATACTACGAAAAACTTGTCGGAGGGAAAACATATTTCCAAGAGAAGTGGAAGAGTAATTTTTTTTTTTACCTGCAAGCACTGGACACAAGTTTTAACTCGAATCGCACACGGTCTAGCATATTTGCGTGCAGCTGGGGATTTTGAAAGCAAAATATGAAACATTTCAAACTATTATTGCGAACTGTACCGGGAATGGCTNTGCGTGCAGCTGGGGATTTTGAAAGCAAAATATGAAACATTTCAAACTATTATTGCGAACTGTACCGGGAATGGCTGTAACATTCTGGGGAAATTATTCCTTCGCTAATACGCTGAGAACGGAACGGGGAGAGAGCGGTGTGATGAGATAATTACTTCAACTGTTATTCAATTATCGGATAACGTTACTGGCTGAGAGCTATAACACCGCGCGTTCCGCCGCGCTGTTCTGGTTATTGATCACGCCCGTTCTCCTGCAATTCTCTTTTAACATTTCCAGTGAAACTCTCTTCCTGGTAATTCCAATGAAACGTATTTCACCATCTCTTCCTCAGGAGGAGGACTGTAGTCATGGAGAAAGTATTACAATACAAAGCGGGCTTACAGTCTTACGAAATAAAATGCCAAGTGATTGCGAATAAAAATATAATATACACAGCATTTACGTCACTTTTGAACTACATGCAATTTCGTTTTTTGTAACCAATGCTGGACTATAAAGTGGCACGATCTCTGGGAAATTAGCAGATATGATAATGTTGTATTATATAACACGACAGTGGGATTTATTAAAATGATTATTTTATAAATCTTACAGACAGTGCGTATTCTTAATTTTTCTTTTATTGATTGTACCAAATGTTACTTCGGTAGAGCCCAAACATATTTAACTCAATTTTCTGATCGTTTGTATAGCACTTAAAACGCAATAATAAACATTCTTCTTCATGATTCTGTGAGTAAAATAATAATCGTAATAACTTGAAATAGTTCGTCTTTGCGTACACGCCATAAACAGCCATATTTTGAGAACAAATAAGAAATGCAATTAAAGGCTCACAAATTGCTAAATGGAAAATGGTTGCCATCTCTCCCCTTTAAGCACATTTTCTGAAATGATTAGCTATGGACAGCGAACTAATGCAGTTACGTCGAAAGCACTTGGAGTGACCGTAACGTAATGCAATTCTCTCAACATGATTTCGTTTGTTTCAGTTCTGCTCTTTGAACTTAATTAAAGCTTTTCAGTCGCTGGCCTTTGCCGCATCCTTTTGATCCAATCCGACGAAATTACACTTCGCTCACGGAAATGGTATTCCAGTCATTACGGAATTCGTGGACATATTCCACGGATAATATGTAATCCGTGAGACTGGTAGTGATTTTCTGACGTTTTTGAAAACTTGGAAGTGCTTGCTTTTTCTTTCTAGGGGGAAAAAAATTATAGTTTAACAACCAGTATCTTCCTTTTGTAAAATTGTAATTGAACATACTTTTAAACTACTACATTTAATCACGGGAAGTAAAATTTATGACTATCATCATGCATTCTAAGTACTGAGGTATCGTAAATTAAAAAAAAATACCATGATTTTTTTAAATAATGTATGTTTTTAATTAATTATTATTTCAGCTTGATTATAGGTGTTAAAATTGTTATTGCGCATAAAATACCTGCAGTTTTGTGATAAGTGATCGAGGTACACAAGGACAGACGACTTTAGTTAATTGGTGTTTTATGATTATATTGCACAATACACTTACACTTCCTAAAATTACGTTTTTAGAAAACAAATTCACCTATCGCAGTCATATATTGGCCATTTAGAAATATCTACTTTGTATTTTTATTATTTTTAATGAAAATATTTTTTAAGTATTTCCTTGTTCATTTAAGTAAGTCACATGAACTAAAATTATTTCACTTTCTATGGTATTTATCAAGGTAGCAGGCCTAGCGCCTCGTATAGTTACAATTTTCAGCACTATGCCATTGTTCCACGTTTATCCAGGCTTGGAACTGATAGTCCAGTTGGAGTATGGTTTAGACGGTTTCAGAAGTTTTGGGTGTTATGCGTTTTTTTTTGTGTCTGAAGGCAAGCGAAGTTTGAATAGATTTTTCATGCTTGTGTGTATGTGTGAAACTTTTGTGTCAGTGAGGTTCACCCACTGATGGCAGGTAACAGTAGTTCCTGCAGCCAGCGGATCGACTTTCAGACGTCCCACAGTGGGCTCGATACTCTAATCGTGGTGCAAAATATGGAATAGCAATTTCAGTTCAAAATTTCATTTAATGCTGTTCTGCAGAAAGTAGTCTACACGTCTGAAAGAAAGAAATTTTGAACGTGCTCTTTAGTCAAGGTGTCTGATCAATTAAAATGGTATTTATAATGTTACCAAACAAGTAGGATATGCCTGTCATACATCGGGGTTAACTGACGTGATTTATCGTACCGGCAAAAATATAGTGTATTTATAAATTACAGCAGAGTCCGTAATCGAATGAAATATCTCTGTACTTAAAAAAATATGTATACGTTTTCATCTTATGAATTTTTAAACCGATAACTTGGAATTTTAAGAGAACCACAAAGGGCCTCTAAGATTTTTATACACAGCTGTAACATGAGTAACCACTTTTCCGTGCCGCCACTGCTATGAGATGACACAGGACACACTTAGTGGGAAAAATAGTACAGGGAAATTATAATTTAACCCAGACATTCAAAACGTTGAACTGAAACCTTGATAATATATTATAGATATACCCGCGTCGGGCATTCCGCTATTTTGAAACACAAATTTGCCATTTTGATTTTTTGCTTAATTTTATAAAAAAAAAATCGCTTCATCTAAAATGTTTTAGATGAAAGATGTAGAACATTAAAAACTCAATCAGGACCATGTATCAGANTGTAGAACATTAAAAACTCAATCAGGACCATGTATCAGACAATACATATACCAAAAACTATCCCCTCAGTGCAACGCCTTATAATGTGCCGTGCATCATTAGGCGGGCCAAGGACATAACACATGGCGTAATGTTACTGAATTGTGACCCAAACGTTTAGTAGAACAGACGCAGACTCCGATAGCAGGTTTACTGCATCCTCTCCAGCAAATAAGAGAAACGGAAGACTCGAAATCGTCTCTCAAATTTCCTGCCCTTTTGATTATTACCGGAATCAAGTTCAGCCATTGCAGATGACTACTTTGTTGCAGTTTCTGAAAAGTCAGCTTTTGCCTTTTTGTCTTTTGCGATACATGGGCAGAAGTTGTATCGCAGACAGTGACTGCGTGCAGGAACAGCAAACTGTTCTTAATCTCTCGTAAACCATTTCGTAAAGACTTACTGCTGTAGATTTTCGCATCACGTTCTTTCGTTCCTGACAAAAGCATTTTTTTTTCACAATCATGTGGTGCAAGGCCAAGCATCAGAAAGAGTAGATATGCATCTTCTCCGAAAATGACAATATTACCTCCTGACCTTGACATATTCACTGCAGATTATACTATATATATATATCATCATCTGCATTAGAATGCAACACTTAACAGATTGAAACTTATTTGCCACTGTTGAGCAAATTGATCAACCTGGTTTTGTTCAGTGGGTTTCCAAGGAATTAATTTTGGGAGCAACACATCTTAGTTTGTCCATGCACTTCAATTTCATTCACTAGTGCTTTACCAGTCCATTTCATTGTGCTATTCATCCTTCGTAGACGGTGCACTGTTATAGCCATCAAACAAAATGCAAGCTGATGTGTAGTGACTGTTCGAAATGCGCTGCTCACGTACCTCACGATATATTCCTGGTCGTTTCCAAACAGCTCTGTGAAGTTAATGTTATTCATCGATATCCAAAGTCAGCTATATTGGCATTTTACTAAAAAACCCAAATTTGTACAAAAAGTATTGTAAAGGTACAAAATAATATTTACACGGACTTGCGGGATGAATAAAACATTAACCCGCTTCACAAAAAGTTGTAGTCCAAATATATTGTTTAGAGAAGCTAGAGAACGTACAGTAGAGTAAAGGCCAGCTTATAACACACTCCACCAGTGGTATTTATAAATATATATAAATTTTTTCTAGTAGCTCTTACTATCTACTATCAGTGCAAGTTATCTGTTTCAGAATAACCAGGAAAACCTTGGAAAAACAAGGTAATCTAAATGTTTGTATTTTGCCTAAGTCACTTTTGTTTTGCTGTTAGTATTCCTATCGTATATAAAAGTGAACATGTTATGGACATTTATTTGCGTAATGCCAGTCAACAAAAACATCTTCAGAACATCATAGAGCTCCATATATCGGATACTGAGAAACTTAAACCATATACGTGGAGATTATCACCCATGTGGTATCTTTTAAATTCCTAGGAGAAATGTTTTTGGAAACGTCGAGTTTTGGGGTTAAGGTGGCCGCCTGGGTAGGCCGCCGAACGGTGTGCAGAGCTCCAGCAGAAAACGTTTTATTAAAAAACCGTCCGACATGTCCCAGTGAGGTCTGCTTACGAATAGCATTTAAGAAGCGTTACGCGTCTGTATACGTTTTTTCAGTTTCTCCATTTCTCTCTAAAGTCTGTTTTTGTGATAGTGAAAAAGGATTCAAACGGGTGTTTTCACGGTAATTTTTAGGTATGAACATTCCGGTACAAAACATTAAAAAAGGAACAGGGACGTGTTTCAAACCTTCATTTTTATTATTACGTCATAAAATGGTAGGGTATCCGCTGAAAGTCTCTCAGAGGCGCGTTATCGACGGCATGGCTGCACGCCAGTTCAGTGCTTTGCGCGTAGAGGCGATGAGAGAGTAGATGCGCATGTCTCGGTCGTCCCTAGTGCTCCCACGCTTTTAGGCCTCAGACATGCATCTTAAGCATTCTCTTCTTCGAAGAAAATGGAACAAGTGAAGGGAAACGGCTCTAACCGTTGGACAGAGGTGCTAGTAAAAAGCCGTGAGAGGGGTTCCTCGAATAAGGGGGAAGGGGGAGGGGGATTTGGTTGTCCGTTGCAGGCTAAAATTCACAGAAAGTATACTATAATCCATTCACGGTTACTTCACACTTTTCTGAAACCCTGCTATAGTTATACTTTCAGGATATTCCTCCGCCTCCTGCAAACTAAGCTTAACTAAGGCAAGAAAATTACACCAAAGGACAACGCACCGAATTTGTACGCCTCAGTTGTAATTATATTTTGCATGAGAACTATTTCTTACTAGGCGCTACCAACACGCATGTTTTCTCAATGTTTTTATTAATATTTATTATTAATGAAATATTATCATTTATACATAAAATAATTAAAACTTCAATTTAACGAAAAATAAGACACTTAAATGTCAACAGAGGTATAAAACGCGTGTGATACGTTGCATATTTAGGAAATAACTTAGCACCTCATAAATGGGGTGATTTTTCAGAGGTTTTATTAAAAAAGTGTGAAGAAATTGCGAATAGACTATAGCCTTTTCTCCCACAAAAGGTAGTTCCCTCGCTGTTTCAAAATTCTGCGAAAACTGAAACTTCAAGTTCTATTATTCTTAACAACAAAGGCTGATTACGAAATATGTATTTATTAAAATATGATATTAGAAAATATACAAAAATTCTAATCATCGTGCAAGATATCCTACAGCGCATATTATTTAGAGCATTCGGTGGAATTTAGTACTTCTGAAGGGCAAGTATGATATTACAAGTCACTTTCAGGTTTTGTAATTGAGGATGCACAGAGGAATTTTACTTGCACTTCAGAAACGTCGTTTAGGAACCGAATAATTGTGGAAATATTTGGGTGAAAATATTTTTATAATTTAATGAACAAGAACATAACCACTTTTTCCGAATGTCAATATGTACGTAACATTTATGATATGCAATTCTCTTCATATATATAGTAGTTACATTTATTAATAGTTGTATTATAAATCTATAATGCAACCATAAATCAAATACGCTAGTGTGTGTTGTGCATCAGCTTATATAAATGAAAATTAACAACGGAGTGTAAACCCTATTTGATGTGATATTTAACATTAATAAATACATCATCATCATCAATACACAAATTGTAATATATTAAGCTAAATTAACTTCATTAATTTAGAAAAAACTAAACTAATTAAAACATAATATCGTCTACTGATTAACACAAGAAAATAGAATATTATAAAGTATATTGCAAATCATATTAAGTAAATCTATCTGTGCGACTACTTTAGATGATTACATAGTCTCCAAGAAATTCAGAGGATAAAATGATGTATTTTTTTTACCTTCATCCAAGTTTCGTACACTTTCTCTTGATAAATGTCGGGCGAAGATATCACCGGATTTGACGAGGATAACACTGTGCAAATTTATTTAACTGTTTTTTCAGGTAAAATTTTTGTGGTAGCTTATGATATCTTTATTTCTTGATAATTGCTCCTCCCGAGACAACTGATCAATTAATGCGACTGTGCTGCGTAAAATTAAGAAACAGTTTATGAGGTTTCTTGAATAGTAGAAGTTAGTTCGTACTAGTTGTGATTCTCTTTATAGTGAGAGTATATTTCTACAACATGTTTCAAACTGGCAAGTGTTAACGTCATTCCACTACGTTTAGTAAACAACACGACAGAGAAAAATTGTATGTGTACTTTTTCTATTCCTCAAACTTTGGACGCTATGTTAGGTAGGGTTTGCAATAAACCTTATCTCTGTTTCATCAGTAATGGAAACATAACGTGACGTTGAGTGATAAAATTAAAAAATGTACATATTTCTGAAGATTTTAAGCTATTTCTCTTTTTTGCAAACGTTGCGCCATTACAGTTTTTGGTTCCTTGGGTGTAAAAAAAAAGCAGAAACGAAATATTATTGCCACTGACAATTACAAAAAAATGTAGTATAATAAGCAATCTTAAAATACGTACATAGTCAATAATAAATAGCTAGGACGAATTCCAAGAATCAAATGATGTTGCCC